>JANHZT010007479.1:24024-36929 GCA_032468215.1 Stegonotus admiraltiensis | reverse complement strand
AATTAAAACAATCAAGTTTAGACATTAGAGGGGGTTAGGACAGCCCAGCCTGATGAAACAAATGGGTTTTCAGGGCCACTTTAACAACTGCCATAATTTATGAGTGAAATTCCCAGCTCATTTACTGTCATAAGCCAAGGACTACCTGCACATCATAGCATGGAGCAAATCAGTGTCTATAAAGAAGGCAGATTCACTACTTAACATTTTTAAAAAAAATGCCTCCGTCAGTCATGACTTTCTGATGTTAAAAGACAGCATTATTTCACTGGACTTTTAATGTGTTGATAGAATGATAGATTTGTAGCATTTTAAGGGAGTGAGCTTGAAAATTTTCTATTCCAAGTCCCTGCCCAGGGCGGAAAACCTCATACCATCTCAAACAAATGTCTGTCTAGTCTTTTCTTAAAAACCTGCAGTGATGAAGCACCCACAGTTTCTGGAAGCAATCTGTTCCACTGCTTGTTAACTCTTAGAGGCAGGAAATTCCTCCTTATTTCAAGTCTGGATTTCTGTCTGTAAACTTTCTACCTTTCAGTTCGTGTCTTACCCTCAGGTGCTAGGGGAAAATAAATTGATTCTCTGTGTGCTGTCACAACCCTTCAATATATTGGAGGTCTGTTATCAGATCTACCTTTATGGCCTTCTCTGTTTTTGGCTAAACATACTGTGTATCACCCTTTAAAAGGTTTTTAGGCATATTTATTCAGGATGTTTTAATTGTTTTTTTTCCCCAATTCTTTTAAAAATGTTTTATTGTTTTAATTGTAATATTTGTTTTTTGAATTGTAAGCTGGCCAGAGTTATTGACTAAGGTGGATGGCTATAGAAATTGAAGGATTGAATGAATAGATGGTTAGATGGATGGATGGACGGATAGATGGATGGATGGATTTAGTTTCCAAGCTCATTACCAACTCACTGGCTCTTTTCTCTGACCATTTTCTACTTCCTAGTACTTCCATTTTATTCCTAGTATGGCAACCAGAACTGGACATGGTATTCCAGGTATATTTAGGGATGTGGTGGCTCAGTGGCTAAGACACTGAGTTTGTCGAATGAAAGGTCAGCAGTTCAGCGGTTTGAATCCCTAGTGCCGTGTAACAGGGTGAGCTCCCTTTACTTGTCCCAGCTTCTGCCAACCTATTTATTACTTATTTATTTATTAGTTCGATTTCTATGCTGCCCTTCTCTGGAGACTCAGAGCGGCTTAAAACCTAGCAGTTTGAAAGCAAGTAAAATGCAAGTAGAAAAATAGGGACCATGTTTGGTGGGAAGGTAACAGCGTTCTGTGCACCTTTGGCATTTAGTCATGCCAGCCACATGACCATGGAAACGTCTTCAGACAGCACTAGCTCGTCGGCTTTGAAACAGAGATGAGCATTGCCCCCTAGAGTTGGGAACGGCTAGCACATATGTGCAAGGGGAAACCTTTACCTTTTTTTGTTCCAGGTACATTCTGGCTAATACAGCAAACCATGGTAATATCAGTTCCTGAGATCTTGACTCTGTTAACGTAGTTCAAAATTGCAATGGCTCTTTAGGTAGCTATACATCACTGGTGGCTCATGCTTAATCTATGAGCTACTAGGACACCCAGATCCATCTTACAAGTATTATGGCTAAGTAAGATAGTGCCTGTCTTGTACCTGTGCACCTGGTTTTTCCTGACTAAATGTAGAATCATTCATTAGTCACCATTTAATAACATCGTTTTTTTTTAATAGGTCCCAATGTTATCCATTGTTTGGAGATAGCTGTGCTACATTTGAATTTAACCACATTCATCTATAGCTAAGTTTTGCATTCAAATTGTTCTTCTCCATCTATTTATCTGTTACTAATTTCCCAATAAAAAGTTAGCAGTTATACTAGTCATGGAAACAAAGACATCCATTTTTTTAGAGGAAATGGTTTTACAGATTAGTTGCAAATAAATAGTATATCATAAGGTTAGAGGCCAGTGTGTGTATTTGTGGATGTGACTGTGCCAAGGGTGGGTTCTACTTACCTTTACTACCAGTTTGCATCATGCTTCGAAGCTTCTGCGTACCGAAGCTTCTGTGCATGCACAGATCACCTATGATGACATCCGGGTCAGTGGGCGGAGCCTCCTTCTGATTTTACTACTGGTTCTTGCGAACTGATCTGAATCAGGGGCAACCCACCACTGGACTGTGCACATTTGAGGGAGAAGAATCTTCTGATCCACAAGAGTCGTGGTGTCACAGTGGTTAGAATGTAGTACTGCAGGGCTAACTCTCTGCTCACTTCAGGAGTTCGATCCTGACTGATTCAAGGTTGAGTAAGCCTTCCATCCTTCTGAGGTCAGTAAAATGAGGACCCAGATTGTTGGGGGCAATATACTGACTCTGTAAACTGCTTAAAGAGGGCTGTAAAGCACTGTATATAAGCCTAAGTGCTTTTTCTATTTCTATTTGCACTAGTTTATACTTTAGGATAGTAACCTTGATTTATGTATCCTCGAGATTATTGTTTGCAACTCATAGAAAAATTTGTTTCACAGGTATTCAACATTAAACACAGATATAAAACAAAGCTTATTTGTATATGTATACACACACACTGTACATTTTACAATATGTTAATTCCACCAACGTGGTATTGTAGAATTGTTGTTAAAATTCTTCACTGAGATGAGAGTTGAAAAAGAAGCAAGCTACCCCTGCACAACCACTAAAGTGCTCTGACCCAGCAATTAACATCTGAGTAAAGTTATAGTTTTATTGCATTTCTCACAAATAAATCAGTAGTGTTTATGGGTTCGGAGGAAGAATCTAATACAATAAAGATTTAGGTATTGAAAGCTCTGCATGAGTTAAAAAAAAAATCTTTAGAATATAATTTCATTCTGATTGAGAAAAGCTAATATTCATTTTGATATATGGATTACTAGTAACATTAGGAGACCTCTTGATATATAGTAATACTTCCCCAGGATATTAATTATTGTTTCATTTATTTATAATGTTATGTTTTGTGCTTCCTTTGAAAATGTCAGAGTAGTGCACAGCGTTGTTTATTCGAGATCTAAAAATTCTTGTGGGAGAAAGGAGAAGAGGGCAATATAACAATGTTAACAGTAATGTGTCAATCAAGTTGCCTTGTCCATTTGTATTTTTATTTTGTTTCCTTACCATCCATAATTTGTTGTTAAATTATAATCATTAATGTGAGATACTATAAAAATATAATTGAGGGGAATAATTATATCAACACCATTTAATTAATATATTTTAATTGGATTTTATTTTATTTCATTTTATTTTTGCTTTCTCTTTTGGCCCCAATTACATTTTGGTCCTAATCCTGTGCACTTTTTGGAGGACAGTTGCTCCAAATGCTTTTTAAATAGAAAAGTGGGGAATTAAAAAATAAATTAATTAAAATTAATTAAAATGACAGCAGCAAGGATGCTTTATGCACAGAAATGGAAAGACACACTAATTACCAAAATGGATGAATAGCTGGAGAATCTGATGGAACTAGCAGTTATGGTTAAATTAACTTCTCTAATCATAGAAAAGAATACACCCAACTTCATTTCTACTTGGAAACCACTTCTGGACTCAAGACAGAAAAAATAAATAAAATTTTGAAGTTGGGTTTTGCTGATTAGATAAGGTTGTTGTTTTGGAAATGGCTAGTACATATTAAATATGTAAAAGTAAAAAGTTGAGGCTATAATATTATTATTTTATTCTACTATGCTAACAAGAGTTGAAAGTTGATGCTTGCTTGCTTTTTTCTCTTTACCCCACATTCTCACCTTTTCCCTTGCCCATTTCCCCACTATTTCCATTTAATTTGTATTTTATACTTTGATAAATTTAATAAAATTATTGAAAAGAAAGAATGACAAAGATAGATCTCAAGCAAAATAGATAAAACAACACAGCACTGAGTTGATATAGCTACGGATATTTTATTAATAGACTGATTCATAACAACTCTTCATTTTTCTGGTCAATGTATGAATTATTTTTCTAAAAGACTATTTCTTTTTACAAATTTTGCTTGTACGGTCTTAATAGCTAGTGGATGCTTCTATTTTTAAACTACTACATAATACAACTACTTTTTATTTTTCCTTAGCTGTACCTTCTTAAAATTTGAAGGTTGAAAGTACTTCAAAAACAATAAATTGCAATGAAACATTGCATTATCCAATTAAATAAGCAACAAATGCAAAAGCCGCAGAAAAATGGCATCATAATAAAAAAAAGTGTCTTCATCTTCTAAGTAAGAGTATACCCAAAGGGGTCAAATCCAGCTTTTACTGATTGTCAAGAAAGTAGGTCTTAGCAATAAATTAGCTCCCTGTGTCTATGATCTCAAAATGTCTTCTCCCTCACACTTGTATTTTTCAGCTTGTTAGACTAGTAAATTGTCAGCATGAAAAGATGAGATATATATCTGCTCATGCATACTAAAAGATTCATTTTCCAATACAATTTTTCAGGATTTTCTAACCAAACATGAAAATAATAAGAAAGAAGCTTGTTTTCTATCTATAGAAAATATTTTTTTTTCCATAGAAGTTAGAAGACATATTAGGAGACAATTTAGGAGATTCAAAGTAGACATGCCTGAAGAGCTTAATCTCCATACAGTCTGAGGCGTTTGTTTCTGTGGGGTTGGAAATATATCACTCCCTCAATCTCTCATTTAGAAAGGGGAATCAGTCTGTTTGATTTCCATTCCAGAAGTGACTTCTTCCTTGAAATTTAGATTTCCAGAACAAATGAAAGGAATCCAGATATCATTTTTCAGAAGCTGAAGACACTTTTCCAAGGCCGGCCCAGGTCCTAGTCCACCTGGTCTCCTCGCTCTAATTCTGCCCACCTAAAAATGATCATCTGTTTTACAAGAGTTTTAAGTGAATACTTTTTATTATGTAGTACAACCCAACTATTTTCAATGAAAACAAAGTAAATCAGGGAATATTGGCTAATGCCACGCTGAGAGCTTTGTATGACAAGTGGAATTTATATCAGAAGAGATATTCAGCCAAATGCTTGCTTATGAGCTGTTACATAACTGCCCATGGATGCACATGTGGTCCACATCACTAAAAAATTCTCCTGAAGACCATTCTGGAAAAGGTTGTTTTTGTTGTTGTACTACTAATCTTCTGTATTGTGGGATCCGCCAGATTTCAAACTAGGACTTCAAAGTCAGAAATAAAAAATCCACAATCTTCTCATAATGAATGAAACTTCTGTTACTCTTTTGCTAAGTCTAAGACACTATGGCAGTGTCCCTGCTCCTATTGACCAATTTGTACAGGCATAATTTGCTGGGGGCTACTGTACATTGCATTAACATGAAGATGATTACAACCAAATGGGGAACAGGGACAGAACCAGAATTGAATGGGAGCCACCAATTCTCTTTTGACAGTCTGCCTTTTCTTTTCTTTTCCCGATTCCTATTTTCTCTCTTTGCATTTCTGATTATTTTCTTTTCTCTCTTTTCCTATCTCATGGAGGAGGTCTACCACAGATAGACAGATGGCTCTTGCCAATGTACAAATGGCTTGAATTTCAATTTCCTTCTAAAATTAGGTGATGAGCCACCAGAAATTACACCAAGGTTCCCATATGGTTGAGGGATCACATGCTCCTTATCCCTGTTGTACAAACAATTTTATGAGTATAAATTATTAACTCCTAAACCACACACTCTGATGTTTATTCATTACAAGAGATGTGCACTATTAAACTATTTCTGATATTTAGAGTCAGCCAAGCTCAGAGAGAGCACCATGGACCCCTCATTTCAACCCTGAGCTACAAATAATCTCCTTTATTGATTCAGAGTCAAATTGGTTTAACAGTAGCTCTCTGTTTTTCTTTGCTTTGCTTACTTTTAAAAGACTTGTCCTTCAATAAAAGACATCCAAAGGCTAGGTATTATGTTGTTTGTATAAAGAGTGGAAGGGAAATGGGTGGGTTCTACTTACCTTTACTACTGGTTTGCAATGGGATCTCATGCTTCTGCGCATGTGTAGATCACTGATGATGACATCCACAGTGGTGGATGGGGCCTCCCGCCAGTTTTACTACCAGTTCTGGCAAACCAGTCCGAACTGGGGGCAACCCACCACTGAAGGGAAAGTTGAATCACAAAATTGTAGTTTCAGATTGGTTTCTATTTTGCTACTTCAAATACCAGTCCAAACTGGATATTTTCCAATTTCTTACCATAATTATTTAATGTATTCATTGAAGCCTGATGAGAGAAAAATACTTGTATTCTTTAAAATACTTGTTCTTACTTCTCTCAGGTCTAAAATGGACACCACTCTGAAGATGCACTTTGCAAGTTTAGGACTCTCAGAAAATAATAAATATCTAATTGCATTGAAAATCTGGGTTAAGCATGTCACTGTATAAATCAACCTGAACAACATGTTATGTTCTATTTCTTCAGAAACTGATCTAACCCTTGTCATGATTGATTCAATACAAACCTCAGAAAATAGTAGCCTGCCAAAGAAAATTGCTACAAAAAAGGATAAATACATTTACATAAATTATATCACCTTAAACTATTGAATACAAGTTGCGTGTGTGTGTGTTTAAACATAAGCAGTAGGACTCTGAAAATCTAAAAATAGATCTGCTTTACCTGCAATTCACACTGGCATTTATTACAAATTAATATATGAAGCAGGACCTTACATTTTCTTCTGCGATTTGCAAGTGAAAGTGGAGGCGGTGAGAAGAAAGCATCAGCAGAAAAATAAAATGATAATGTTGGTGTAAGTATTCCGGATAATTATCATCCAATTTCCAACCTTCTTTTTCTCACAAAGATCATTGAAAATGTGGTTAGAGAACGATTGCAAAGACTCTTGAAAGAAAGAAATTATCTGGATGCATTCCAGTAAGGTTTAGGCCACAATACAGAATGTATACTACATAGATCGCTCTTATTGATAACCTTTGGTGCAGCCTGGATGAGTATGTGTGTATATGTCCATCCTTGTTCTCCTTGATCTTTCAGCAGTTTTTGATACTGTCCCATTTCTATACCCTTCTGCAAGATTTGAGGGTGGAAGGTTCTGTATTGTGCTGGTTCCCATCCTTCTTCTATGGTCAGTTTCATTTGATCTGTATGGTGCAGAGAAGTTGTATTTATGCACCCTCACTTGTATTGTGCCTCAGGACTCAACATTTTCTCCTCCTATTTAATATTAACTTTTTCAGGAGGCAATTGGACTTTCTTCTTGTTTTTTTTTCCTTTTGAAGACGTTTTGCTTCTTATCCAAGAAGCTTCTTCAGCTCTGACAAGATAGTGAAGCTGTCAGAGCTGAAAAAGCTTCTTAGATGAAAAACGAAATGAAAAAAATGAGGAAGCCCAGTTGCCTCCTGAAAAAGCACCTTTAGGACAACCATGACCTGGATGGTTGAGAATCTCTACAGACTATGAAATGATTGAGTGAGATCATTAATCAAAGGATCTCATGGCTGCTCCATCTGAACATTTGGAATGTCAGCCTAAGGAAGGAGAAAGCCAGCATCACACGAAGCTGATCACAAGCACCAAGCTGAGTAGCTGGACCTGTCTGGTGAAGTTAAAGTAAGGCCTTCCAATCCCTGGACCAGGCAAATAAGATGAAAAGCAGAACATAGGAAAGCTATTAGGTTATTTTCCAAACAACATTCTGGCTGCAGTCTATATAACAGGCTTATTTTACCTCAGTTCTCTTTGCTGATTCTGGTGTGTGAATTCCTTTCTTGGACCTTTGCACTGGCTGACAACTTTGACCCAACTTGGACCGACTTTAGAGAATTCTTCTGCATGCTCCTCTTGAAAACAAACTCCACAGGCAGGGTTATGCTTCATTTAACATTCCTCTCTACATTTCTAACTGTGTTTCCCTGAAAATAAAACTGATAACCTGTCAAGAAACTTTGTGTGTCTTTGTCTGAAACCTGAAGCAAGACAAAGGTTTGGTATTATCAGCTCACTGACATCAATTTTGACTCTGGGCTGCCCTGGTGATCTTGCAAATAGCCTGACATATTATCTGGATACTACGTTTGGAGGTGGGGAACAGACTGAGTCTCAATTCTGTCAAGACCAATGGCTACGGCTGCTTGGTTCCCTGATCTTAAGGGTTTTCACCTTTAGTCTTGCTTGGGATGGCAATTAAGGGTCCTCATGGATACACAGACCCTGCTCAAAAAGCAGGTGGGAGTAATGGAAAACTTTTGCACAAATCTTATCTTCTACACCAGTTGTGCCTATTCATACAATGAAAGAGATAGCCAGTTATACCCTATTGCAATGCACTCTACATGGTACTCCTCTTGAAGACTATCATCTGGTCCAAAATTCAATAGCCAAGATGAGTATATTTGATATGCCAATGGGTGACTGGTACTCCATAAACTGTATTAATTGCCACTTTGTATTATAGTGTAATTCAAAAAGTATTGTTTGTCACCTGTACAACTCTTTAGACCTAAGGCATCTTTATCCAGTGGTGCCTGCCATTAATATCAGGCACTCTTGAGATTCTGTTATTGCATTTAGAGAGATGTATTCTTTTTTGTTGCTGAACCTCTCACTGGAATAACATACCCTCAGAGATCTGCATGGTTCTCCCTGTTCTGCAAATATTTGAAACCATGGCTGTGCTCCAAGGCATAAGTTTGTTATGGAGCCCCTGATATTCATTAGTTTTCTAAACATTGCCATTGCTTTCTCCTGTTTTCCAAAGCCACTCCAATTGCCCTCTGCATCTCTATGGAGGACTATACTAAGCATCTTTGGATAACATTTCTCATCATCTTCTTGAAATTGGACAGTGGTTGAGCAGATCCTGTGGGCAGGAGTTATAGGACTGTAAGCATGGTCCTCTTGATTATCTGGAAAGAGATTCAACTTGTTGGTCCTAAAGAAGTGGGCAGGACTTATAGGAATGTTATGTCTTAGATCCATGTCCCTTTTGGCGACTAAAACTTCCTGGTAAGTAATCTGTGGTTAGATCCAAATGGCAATGAACACACCTTTGCAAGAGAGGAAATTTGAAAGAAGCAGTCATCTGCCTTCTCCTCCAAAAGCCATCTGTCAGAGCTGGATACCATCTTTTACATTTGGGCCTTCAGGCCTGCCACATATTCTTCTTTGGGAAGATGGGAGGGGGGATTGCAGAGTATGGGTGATATGTACTCAGAATAACACTCCTTTCTCAGAAAGTTAAGGACGCAGTGCCCTGGCACCTGGAGTTGGATGACTGGGAGGTGTCTCCAGTTTGGATGGTGGACTATTGGACTATGTAATGGACATGAGGGTTCTGGGCAGGAATTTGAACTTTCACTTGGGTGGGGAAAACCTGGAAACTTTCAGATTCGGGTTTTCCCAGATATGCCAATATGACATCTTCAGTAAAAAGGACTTTAAATAAAAATAAAACTTTGAAGAAACTCAAGCCTCAGAGTCTTCTTTCTTTGGGGTTGTTACTTGGAACCCTGATATTATACTTGGATCCAATATTATCAAGGGTTTGATTCTGTCTTCACAACATCTTTATGAAGTTGCTGAGGTAATCCATTGGCAATAGTATATCACCAATATACTGATGATATTGATTATAAATCTTTACTCTGAGTTGCACAAGGTCCGAATGGAGATTTAATAGTTTCAGAACCCTATAAGATTGAGTGTTTCTGGACTTTTGAACTTTCTGGTTCAGGAACTATTCTGCCAATAACTCTGCATGAGGTAACACCCCCTCCCATCCCATACAGAGGTAGTGTGTAATCTGGAAGTTGACCTGGACTCATAAGTCCTTCTAGTGAAACAGGTGGCAACCATGGCTAGGAGAAACTTTGGACAAATCCATTTTGCATGCCTATTGGACCCTTTCCCATAGCAGGACATACTGCTCATAGTCACTCAAGATTGTGCATTTGCTTCTCATTACTACTCATATTCACTTCTTGCTGGAAATATATACCAGACTGTTTTTCAAGCAGGAACACAAACATGCCTACAACTGCAACTTCTTGTCTCTTTGTCTTCATTTTGTTTCTTAAAGTTTCACATTTGCTTATTTGTGATCTCTTCTCAGGATCTCAGATTAAGAATTTACATATTTTTAATTTATAGGGAACAATTTGTAAGAAACTTTCCCTTAAACTCCCTTGGAAACTCATTTTTATTCACTCAGTGAGCTTGCTCCCTGAAACTGATTTACTTATGTTCCTGCTACAATCTCTGCTTACTCAGCAGAAATCCAGTAATCACCTACAATGGGCAATTAGCAGCTCTCAAGGACATATCCCTTGCAATCAACAGCTATTCATGAAATAAGCTTTCTCCATTCGCATGTGAGTACATAGTCATTCTTCTCTTTTCTTTAGCTTTTCCTCCTGTTGACAAATTCTGCTTTGCGCAGTCTGTTTCCTTGTTCAATGAGTTCACTACATAAACATTGGCTCAAATAGTCTCCATGAACGGTATAAATCTGTATTTCAGGAAATCTGCTCCAACAACCTAACTGCTGCATCATACATCAATAGCAAGGATGAAATAGTTAATCTTGTAGCAGTGATCCAAAGGAAATTTGTATGCTAATACAATTCTTTGTGAACCTTGTATTTAATTTATTCTTTAAACCCCTGTTGCAATGAACATAATTCATTTTCATTTATGGATTATTTCAAGAATGAGAAAGTGATAATAATTTTTTTTTTCTTTCCAAATGGAATGTGGCAATTTTCTCTCTTTGTTGTACAGTTTTGGCTTTTTCCAGAAAATTGGTCCATATATATCTGGCAACAAATTGATGAAGCTCTGAAGGTTTCCTGGAATTTTGAGCACACAGATCTCCCTGGGAAATCAATATGTAATTATGTGTGTGTGTGTGCACACGTACATGTGTGTGTATATGATTTATTTCTCTGTTTTACATAAAATAATTGCTCTCTAGTAAATAATTTGCATGTCATTTGAGATACAGGAATAATTCATATCAGGACCTAAATAAAAGCTTCCTGGTTCACTAGCCAAAGTTATTTATTTATGTATTTATCACACTTATATGGCACCCATCTCACAAAATGTGACTAAGGGTGGCATGCAATAACAATCAACAATTAAAAGCATTGATATCATGGTGTTGGGAGAAATATCCATCTGGTTCAGTTCCAAGTGGGGAGAAAGGCACTGGAAACATGGAGGCTGTTTGGCTGTTTGATGGACCGGGCCACATGAATTTGAGGCCCTGGGCAGCTGAACACATGGAGTGGAGAGTGAGGGTTATTTATGTTCTCTCTGGGCTTTGAACTTGAGTTTCCTGTTCCTGTGGCAAGAGCATGTATTCTATTGGTTGCTTTCAGACTCCCATGGGGCTGTGCAGGGCTCATAGCTGAGGTTATCTGAGTTAAGTTTGGTTGAAACTTGGAAGGTGATGTAATGTTCCCAGGTAGTTGTGCCATGTGGTGAGCTCTGCTGATAGATAATCCTATTATGTCCTGGAGGGTTATGTCTTAATCCCATCGCCCTGGAGCTGAAGGTCTAATTATCTTGTAGATAGGCTGGCCTAGTCCTACTCAATGGGCACCAAATGGGCTGAGGGCAGGGAGCTACAGGGATCTGTCCTTTGCCTTTAAAACCATGTTTCTCCTTTTCTCATCCAGGGAAATATAATATTCTGCCTTTTTAATATTTCCTAGAATATTTCATTCTCCTAGGACAGGTGTGGGTGCTAACTTGCTACAGTGGCTAAAAGGCAAGAAGAGAGCCACAGATATTAACAAGAAGGGAGCCACCTTCATTAGTCACTATCCCCCTTGGGCCTGATAACCCAAGTTTCGAGGGACTAAAGGAAAGTTAATGATGATGGGACCATAGAATATCACATTATTTTTTAGTACTGTTGGTCAGATGCCTTGGGGAAGCTGCCCAAAATGAGAAGACAACATCTCTGGAGCTCAGAAAACATACCACTTCTGAAGTTAGAAGTTTCAGACAGATGTATCTGCTGACTTTATGAGGTTTCATCAGAAAGGTATGTGATATAATTGCTCTGCCACTGCAGGTACAGAGCTAGCACAGGGACATCATGCCATACATTTTATCATTTAGCTTCTCTTTCTCAGTTGCTTTCCTTGCAGAGTAGTATTAGTATCACTCTGTAAATCTCTGCTTAGTAAGACCATACCTGGAATATTGAATCCAGTTTTGTCACCACATTACAAAAAAGGTGTTGAGACCTTGGAAAAAGTGCAGAGAAGAGCAACTAAGATGATTAAGTGCCTAGAGACTACAACATATGAAGAATGTTTGCAGGAATTGGGTATGGCCAGTCTAGAGAAAAGAAGGACTAGGGTTGACATGGTAGCAGTGTTCCAATATTTGAGGCACTGCCAGAAAGAAGAGGGCATCAATTTATTTTCCGAAGCACCGGGAGGCAAGACAAAAACAAGGAATGGGAACTAATCAAGCAACCTGGAATGAAGGAGAAACTTCCTAACAGAGGGAGCAATTAACCAGTGGAAAAGCTTGCCTTCAGAAGCTGTGGGTGTTTCATCACTGAAGGTTTTTAAGAAGAGACTGGACAGCCCCTTGTCTCAAATGGTACAGGGTCTCCTGCTTGAGGAGGGGTGTTGGACTAGAAGAGCTCCAAGGTACCTTCCAGCTCTATTCAGATTCTGAACGTTAGAATGCTTTTTATTCTTGAGGACACCTACATTCTCTAGGCAAATGAAATACCGTATTTTTTGGAGTATAAGATGCATCGGAGTATAAGACGCAGCTTAGTTGGGGAGGAAAATAAGGGGGGGGAAATCTGCCTACCCTGTATTCAGCTGGCTAGTGTCGTTAGTCTGGTCAGCTTCAGCACATTAGTTTGCTCATGTTTATCC
>JANHZT010007478.1:327101-337681 GCA_032468215.1 Stegonotus admiraltiensis | reverse complement strand
TTTAATTTAATTTAATTTAATTTAATTTGTCACATTTCTCTGCCACCCAACACCCCAGGGACTCTGGGCGGCTTACAGCAAAAATAATGCTGCATTCTGGACCAACTGTAGTCTCCGAACACTCTTCAAGGGTAGCCCCATGTAGAGCGCGTTGCAATAATCTAACCATGAGGTGACAAGGGCATCTAAGCTCTTTGGACCACCCTACACCCTACCTTTGAAGGCAAAAGAAGAAGAGACAGTAGAAGATGAGATGGTTAGACAATGCCATTGACACAATGAATATGACTTTGAGCAAACTGTGAAAAAGTTAAAGGCAGGGAGGCCTGATGTGCTATGGTCCATGGAATCATGAAGAGTTGGACATGATTTAGCAACGGAACAAAAATAACACCATGCCATGAAAGTGGCAAGTCTAGCAAGTTGCAGCATTCATTTGTATACCAGATTCATGTTGCTCCCCACAAGCAGCAGTATTTGTTTGCTGCATTTGTAATGCAAACACAAGAACAATATATATGTCTTTCCAGAAGAACAGGATACCTTGACTCAATGAGATTATTGCAAAGTTCATCAGTGTTACTACTGGAAATTTTACCATTAGGTAATTGCCACATGTTAGAAGAAGGTACATCTCCATCCAGTTATACTATAAAGTATACAACGTGAATAATATGGAATATTTTTTTAAAAAAAATATTGTAGCAGAATAAAATATAGATTAATGACTATTATGACAAATCTACATAATATAAAACAAAGCCTAACCTCAACATGATAAATTGAATACAGAAGGCAACTAGAAGGAATATTATATTGCTGCCAGTTCCAAATCCAAAGCACAAGAATATATTGATATTGATCATAAAGCTTATGTATATAAAGTGTTAGGCCACTGGACTGCCTATCCCAATAGCAATACAAATATTTTACAGATCTCTAAATCCAAGTTGGACAGAACACAAGCAAGATTATAAAATAACAACGCATATGATTTTACAGAGAGCAAAGAGATAAAAGACAAGGAACTCACAGACTTGAACAAAGATAAAAGGCTTTAAGCTAAATTCAAGATCTTTAACTTCATCTACTAAGAAAAAGGCTGTTCTGTTAATACTGTGTTGGGAAACTGGACTAAAATTTTCATGGAAAGCAAAAACCTTAAGAGATCAGGATCAAAATACCAAGAGGCTTTTTATATGTAAATGGCAGACTCCACCTACCCCCCTTTTTTTGTAACCCATATTTGAACTTTTTCTGTTTTGTGTATTTTCCATCTTCTAACAGTAGGAATCTATGCTTCCCTTTTAAAATAAACCAATTATGATCAAAGTGAAATCTAGGAATATTAAAAAGTAATTTGGGTGCTATATTTCAGGGCACTCATCCCTATTCCGACAGTCAACAGGCAGCTAATGTGATGCAGGATTTTGCTTACCCAAATGGCTGGCTTGGGATCCATATTTTTGAAGAGAAACAGACCATTTAATTTATAAGTGATAAAGCACTGCTGTTTCAGATATTCCTATCAAAATGTCACCCCGTCAGGAATATAAAAGGTTGTACCTTCGGATTCCATCCAACTGTGGAAACTGCTATCTTAATAATTGTCAACCAGCCTAAACTTTCCGATTTCCTATTGAATAATTCTGAACTGGCTGGATCATTATATTAAATATAATGCACAGTGTCTGCTTAATGGTGTAAATCTAGTGTGGCTCTTGATCATGAAGCAAACTGAATAAAGACTTAGCCATCTACATTACCTGCTCAACTTCCAGCATGTTTGCAACAAATCTCTGTAACAAAATCAAAGTCTTAATATATTCCTCAGTGTGTCAGCAGTCAATAATGTTCTCATTAAACTAACTAATGTTCTTATGGTTGCTTGAAACACTTTATTGGCCTTCAGAGCTAACTTACACAATTGCAGGAGTAAATTAATTGTAACAGTGTTTGAGTTGAAAGTACCTCATCTACTCATGACCTCCTGAGACTTGATGGTCAATGCCCCTAAATCTAATCTGAAAAGGAATTATATGAAAGCGAATGATTTTAGCAGTTAAATCTCCATCTTCAGGCTTTTACAGATAATCAGTTATTTGACTGGTAGAATTTCAAGAACTATTAACTAGAGGGTAATTGTTAAAAACTGTTATGGAGGGACATCTGAAAGGAAACTGAAAGGACATCAATTACTGCTATAGTATATATTGCTCTATCATAGGGCTATATATGTTCATTTTTAGCTTCCTTTCATTGTATCCAGGCTAGTGCAGTTAAAAAGTATTTGTGCAGTAATTTTCAAATATGATTTTAATCAATAAAATTTAAATCTATATAACAAGGGACTTAAATATTATTAAGTGTGCCCATCCCCAAAAAACTGAATATGAACACACACACACGTTAATGTTAGTATAGGGTTAGACTTTTTTTCTCTCTTAAAATTGCAATCTGGGAAGAGTAAATGAATGTTTTTATAGAAATTGGTAATTGATTGTTAGGGCCACAGTCAACCCCCAGCCTTATTTTAAAAGACAATTCTATAAGCAAGCTTTATAAAGAGAGACAAGAGAGGGAGCAAAAGGAGGAAAAGATGAAAGGATAGTAGAAGGAAATGCAAGGTGTTAGAAAAAAAATGTCCCCCTACCAATTTGACTCTGTCCCTGCTGTTTGCTTCAGCTATTCAGTCAAGTCTTACTGGGCTTCAAATACAATATCCCTGAGAAAATGTAACCTTGGGGTGGGGGGGAAACCCTGTCCACTATTGATGTGTAGAAGGGGAGGACAATCCCTGAAAATTAAACTAATAAGAGTCTATATGCATCATCTACATACTGTGTTTATTTGATGGAAGATGAATCTCTCAAATACTTCCTGAAAACTGGAAAAGGAGAAATGTTGAGTGTCAGTTGCTGAAAACAACTGAAAACAAAAAATGGACAAGAAATAAAAATATAAAATAAAAAAATAAAGATATATAAAAAATAAAAATATATAGATAGCACTGTTGAAGAGGCCTCTGGAAATTATCTTTTTCAGCCACCTGGAAAAGATGACTCATCCCTTCCGTTAATGAATTGTAATATTTAAATGTAGCTCTTGTTTTCCTTCTCTCAGCTGCCCCTGGACAGACGACGCCAGCGGCACAAACCACGCAGAAATGAGGATTCCGGGTTGTACATCTTTACTGTGCGTCAGCAGTTCCAGTAAGAGCGAGTTCTATACAAATTCGAAGTTGGCGCTACGAGGGCGTGCCTCGGAGCGCATTTATCGGGGTGACCCCACCCACCATCCCGCCGCGCCCTACTGAGTGCTCAACAGCTGTGAGGCGGTGGCGTCATCCCTCGGTGACTATGGAGCGAGGAATAGCAGGAGCCCCTGGAGCCGCCCTCCACCGTGACGCTCTACTGTTCCTATCCCGACGCATTCCTGCGCTCCCTGTACCTATCCCAACGCTCCCCCTGCACCACACCCTCTTCACTCCCCTCCCGACCGCCGATATGCTCCGTCATGGCTGTGCTCGTTGGTGCGGTCCCCTTCACCCGGTCGTTGTGTTGTGCGATGGCAGGCATGAGCGCAACAGGCAGCTCCCCGTCACCACGGGCGTGTGGGTTCCCATTCACCACGGATCCTTCTGCAAGATAGGAAACAGAGGGATTAACACAGGGTCCTGGCTTACGTGGGTATTTCCTATGAAACCGCCGAAGGAGATGGTCTGCCTTAAGGTTTTCTCAGGGGATCCATGATGCATCCTCGTACAGATATCCCTTCCAGTGGACCAGATATCTGAGTTTGCCCCTATGGAGTTTGGAATCGAGAATCTCGTCAATTTCGTAATATCCATTTTCTATGGGGTTTGGGCGTGGAGGGGGGTTTCTAACAGCTGTTGCGGGTTTCAATAAACTGCTATGGAACACTGGGTGGATTTTCCCTAGGAGGGGTGGCAGGGTGAGCCTTACAGTAATGGGGTTAATCACTTTTGCTATCGGGAATGGGCCTAGGTATTTAGGGCCTAGCTTACGGTTTGGTATCCGTAGTTTTATGTATTTAGTAGAGAGGTATACTAGGTCTCCTACCAGCCATGGTTTCACGGGCGCCCTTTTCTTGTCTGCCTGTTTTTTGTATTCTTTTGTTGCTTTCTCTAGTGCCCGTTTGATCTGTGGCCACCCTGTTTTTATCTTGTCAGCCCATTCCTTGGGGGTGTGGCTGACGTCCAGTGGTGGTGCCAGCTCTGGGATAGCTGGAAACTCTTGGCCTGTAGCTACCTGGAACGGGGTACAGCCGGTGCTACTGTGCACTGCGTTGTTGTATGCTACCTCTGCAAACGGTAACAGGGACACCCAATCCGTTTGCTGGTAATTCACGTAACACCGTAGGTAACATTCTACCATCGCATTGGCTCTTTTGACTGCCCCATTTGTGCTGGGGTGGAATGCTGAGCTGAGGCCCTGCGTCGCTCCTATGGAGCGAACGAAGTGGCACCAGAACTTTGCGGTGAATTGCACCCCCCTGTCTGAGATTATCCGGCGGGGTGCTCCATGCAACTGGTATACGTGTTGTATAAAGAGTTTTGCTAGCTTGCGAGCCGAGGGGAGACCACTACAGGGGATGAAATGACCCTGTTTAGAGAAGAGATCTATCACCATCCAAATGACGGTATGGCTGTGGCTACTTGGGAACTCCCCCACAAAATCCATTGCGATCTCTTCCCATGGTCGAGTGGGGTCGGCTACCGGTTGCAGTAAACCCAGTGGCTTTCCGGGTTTAACTTTTGTTTTTGCACATACAGGACAACTCCTGACATAGATTTCTATATCGCTTCTCATACGGGGCCACCAGAATTGGCGCCGAGTGAGATGTAGGGTCTTTAAGAACCCAAAATGGCCGGCTGTTTTGGTATCGTGACAGCGGTGCAGTACGGCCTCCCGTAAAGGGTCCGGTATATAAAACTTTGTGTCCTTCCATAGTAACCCATCTTTCTGGGTGAACCGATGACTGTTCCTGTGACCAACGGTCGGTGTGTAAAGCCCCCCTTAGGGTACTCCTCCACCCCCGGCTGGTGTCCAGGTTCCTGGCAATGGTGTCCTCCCGTAGTTCCCCTGGTATCAGTGCTTGCACTACGTTATCTTTTTTGCTCTTGAACTGTGGCATGCGGGACAATGCATCGGCCAGGAAGTTCCTCCCTGCGGGGACATACTTCAGAATGAAATTAAACCATCGGAAGTATTCAGCCCACCGCACCTGTTTTGGGGAGTTTTCTATGGGTTTGTAATGTGAGCAGGTTTCGGTGGTCTGTCCAGACCTCGAATTGTGTTCGGGCGCCCTCCAGGATATGTCGCCACGTTGGAAGCACCCACCGAACAGCGAATGCCTCCTTTTCCCAGGTGGCCCACTGTCGTTCGGTCGTGGTGAACTTCTTTGACGTGTAAGCGCATGGTAGTAAACGGCCCTGTTCATTTGGTTGTAGGAGTACAGCCCCTACAGCCACGTCGCTCGCATCGGTCTGGACTACGAAAGGGGTGTGTTGATTCGGGTGCTGCAATATAGGGCTGCTTGCAAACCAGGCCTTTAAGGCGTCAAAAGCGTCCTGGCATTCTGTGGTCCAAGCTATACGCTGCCCGGGCCTTACCCTGCCGCTACAGTCTTTTGTTCGTAGTAGGTCTGTTAGGGGTAGTGCTAACCCAGCGAACCCGGGGATAAACTGGTGGTAAAAGTTCGCAAAACCAAGGAAGCTTTGTAACTGCTTCCTTGTCGTGGGTGGCTGCCACTCTAGTACTGTGCTGACTTTGGAGGGGTCCATCTCTATGCCTTTGCTAGAGATCCGATAGCCTAAGTAGTCCAGCGTAGTGCAATGGAACTCACACTTTGAGACCTTTACGTATAGTTTCGCTTTTAACAGTTTAGTCAGTACCTGGCGCACTAACTGTATGTGTTCCTCTATGGTGTCTGTATAAATGAGGATGTCGTCCAAATACACTTAAGATGCCTTTATGCAGGTGGTCGTGCAGAACGTTATTAATGAGTTGCATAAAAACGGTTGGAGCACCCTGGAGTCCAAATGGCATAACCAGGAATTTATAGCTGCCAAGAGGACAATTGAACGTGGTTTTCCACTCATCCCCCTTTCACACCTACCCTATAGTACGCTTCCCTTAGGTCCAGCTTGGTGAATATATGGCCCGTTGCCAGAGTGGCAAGGAGATCTTTTATTAGGGGGAGGGGGTATAACAGTTCTACACTCACTGCATTCAGGCCTCGATAATCAACACAAAGCCGAAGACCTCCATCTTTTTTTTCATGGAAGAGCACGGGGGCAGCCATGTGCGATCGGCTAGGTTGAATGAACCCCCTAGCCAGGTTTTTATCCAGGTATAGTCACAGCTCCTCTAACTCCTTTGGGGTCATCGAGTACATTCGGGCCTTCAGGAAACAAGCCCCTGGGATGAGTTCAATGGCACAGTCGGTTGCACGATGAGGCGGTAATGAGTCACATTCCTCCTCCTTAAACACAGCCTCCAGGTCAGCATACTCAGCAGGAACCCCCGGCACCCGGTGTTCGATGCCCCCCAGCGAGGGGGTTGAGGGTTCCACCTGATCTTCCCGCTTCCCTGGCTGTTCCTTGCTGGGTTCAGGGCCCACTTCAAGGCGTAGTTTCCTATACCCACCCTCCCACCAAATGGTGGGCTTCCATTTATCTAGCCAGGCCAGTCCTAGGATTACAGGCTCTATCATAATGTCTACGGCGACAAAACGGATGAGTTCCCAGTGTCCCCCAATTTCTAACCGCACCAGCTCGGTAACACGAGTGGCGGGGGCCCCTCCCAAAATAGACCCGTCCATCTGCTCGAATCTAATGGGGACTTTTAACCGGAGCAGACAGAGTCCTAACTGGGTTGCAAGGGACCATTTCATCAAGCACCTGGTACAACCAGAATTGATTAAAGCCCTCTGGTATACTGCTTCCCCATGCTCGCTGGTCTTCAGGGTAATGGGGATTACGAAGGGCCGAATAGGGGCACTTGGATCCACCATGTCCTCCTCCTCGCTGTTGTCGGGTGCTGACGATACGTCCCTCACGTCCTTGACGGGTCCAGCCTCTTTCTCAGGGATCCCCTTTCTGGGTAGCTGTGCTTGGGATAGCCTTCGTGACCGCTCCGGGGTTGGTCGGGCTCGGGGTTTAGCCCTCCCTCCGGACGTGGGTGGCCGGCTACCCAGTGGCTCGACTGGTGGGAGAGGACAGTCCAACGCCCTATGTCCCAGTTGATTACACCGGAAACACCGGAGGGACAGTCTTGATGGGGTTTCCGTCGGGCTGGGGCCTGTCGGCGGCCGGAGCATACCACGACCCAGCGGCCGTTCTGCTATTACTCGTCTAGGCGGGAGAGCGACGGTCCGGATGCGAAACTCTTTCAGGCCAATATCCAGGTCGATGGCCGCTCGGTACCATTCACTGAGACGGGGAGGCAGACCCCGATAAATGCACACTTGCCGCAACTCCCGGTCCAGACCAAGGTGGAATTGGTGCACGAGCATACGTTCCGGCCACGTACGCAGCCGTCCTGCTAAACCCCGGAACTCCTTGACATAGTCCTTGGCAGGCCTCCCCCTCTGTTTTAGAGCCACAAGTTCCGCCTCTGCCACCTGTGTTCTGGTCTCATCATCGAAACGGGCCCGGAGGCCCTCTAAGAACATGCCCACATCCGTCAGCTCCTGGGCATGTTCACTATGGAGGTCCGCCACCCAGGTCGCCGCCTCCCCCATCAACACCGATGTTATGGCCACTACCATAGACCACTGGGTTGGATAGAACTGGCCATAAAGGTCTGTGTAGCTAAGAACCTGACTCAAGATTGCTACCCGGTCTGGGCTGCCATTGAACGTTGCCTGAAGGGGCGGTGGGCCCCACATTGCCTGAGGTGGCCAGACTCCGGGGCCCCACCCCGGACCCTGGTGTGCTACCCAAGGATCCCGACCCCGCTGTCTCATATCGCCGGCCCCTCTCCCGTGAGGAGTGGAGACTGGGGGGGGGTCTCATCCCTTCCCCGGCTACTGGGCCGGCCCAACCGCAAGCGAGGGCTAGCTAACCGGAACCGGGTGTCAGCTCCAGTCGACCCAGCGGGGCCGGACAAAGATGTGGTTTGGTCTGTCCCAGTCACCCATGGCTGCCAGGACTGTGCATCCCGAAAGAAACTAGCTTCCCCGAAACGTTCCCACAACACCTCCATCGTAGAGGAACCAGCCCCAGTCGAGTAGCTCCATTCGCCACCGTCCTCGCTATCAACCCACCGTCATTCTCTCCACGGGTGGAAGGGGTCACCCGCATAAGGAGGTGGGGTTGTGTCTCTATCCCTCCCCCCAGAGGACTCCAGCACTGGACTACGCCACCACTCTCCTGCTGTTGCCCCCTGTTGGCCCTCGTGTGGGTCCTCTGCCTCAGCTACCTCCCTGCCTGGCCGCTGGGTGCGCTCCTTAGGTCGTACCACAGGTTGCTGAAGGTCCTGTTCCACTGGCTGGGCGCCATCCCGCTCCTCCGCTTCCGGTTCATCCAGCACTGGCAAGCCAGCATCCAGTCCTTCTGCCATTTCGCCTCCCGAACAGCTGCAGGGGGGGGATGACGGGAGGGGCACCAACTTCCTCTCAGCTGCCCCTGGACAGATGACACCAGCGGCACAAACCACGCAGAAATGAGGATTCCGGGTTGTCTTTACTGTGCATCAGCAATTCCAGTAAGAGCGAGTTCTATACAAATTCGAAGTTGGCGCTATGAGGGCATGCCTCGGAGCGCATTTATCGGGGTGACCCTGCCCACCATCCCGCCATACCGAGTGCTCAACAGCTGTGAGGCGGTGGCGTCATCCCTCGGCGACTACGGAGTGAGGAATAGCAGGAGCCCCTGGAGCCGCCCTCCACCGCGACGCTCTACTGTTCCTATCCCGACGCATTCCTGTGCTCCCCCCTATCCTGATGCATTCCTGTGCTCCCTGTACCTATCCCAACGCTCCCCCTGTGCCACACCCTCTTCACCCCCCTCCCGACCACCGATATGCTCCATCATGGCTGTGCTCGTTGGTGTGGTCCCCTCCAACCGGTCGTTGTGTCGTGCGACGGCAGGCATGAGCGCAACACCTTCCTTCTCTGCCCACTTATTTTCTCTATTTGCTCAACTCGATTCAATTTTGTCCGCTACTTTCTCTTCCTCTCTTAGTGCAATTATATTTCTTCATCCCATCTCTATTCCATTTTCTTCCCCTTTTCTGTCCAACGAAGTAAAGAGAATATAAGTGTATGCAGTGTGCATTGAGTGTGCATGTGAATGCATGTACATATAAAAAGATGTGACGTGCACATATTAATTGGGCAGATTCTCCATTTGTCAATTCTATGTATGTGTGTGTGTGTGTACACACATACAGAAACGTATGTATGTATGTATGTATGTATGTATGTATGTATGTATATTCTATATATTCTTTTGAGGATGTCCTAATTCGTTTGGAGTAAATAGAAGATATACAATAACTTCTAGCCAAGGTGAATGGCATATAAATTTAATAAATAAACAAGTAAATAAATAAACCTCTGTACATCCCAAATAATTGAACAGCATTAATGAAATCTTTTTTAAAATGTTAGCTGAGAAGTAGTGAACCACTTAGGTATTTAATCTGCAAAATTCAATAGGCCAACCATTAGCACTCGTCTAAATTATCTCCCAGGTTTGTTGTAGGAACCAAATGAGCAAAGTGAGAAAAATGGATTTTAAATTATTTGGTGAAAAGCAAAAGCAAAATACATTTACTTAAGGTATGTACAATACTTGTAATTTTTATTTCGGATATAGCCCTGACATTTTTTATCACTCAACACTTACAACTTTCTATTAGAAACAACACCTACAATATTGAATAAACTTTTTTGCAATAAGTTCAAGAAGCTTCACTTGAGGTCACGATAACAGTGTATTCAAAGCTTTGCAGCACAAATCCTTTCAAAATAGATTTGATTAATTTGTGCATGCATAGATGTTCTTTTGCAAACTAACCAAGTGCCAAATGTAATTGACCTACATCTAGAAATGAATGAATTTACAGACACTAGGGATTTGCTGATTGATTAACTTTATCTTCCTTTTAAAGTAGATGGAGACTTCAAGAATAGGCAATATTTGTATATGACAAAAAAGCTGTAGCAAGAACCAAAACAGAAAAGGAATGATTTGATTTCTTAAGCTCGTAAGTCACTTAAAGTATCATGAAATGAGGACATGTTGTTGTTGTTGTTAGTTGTGAAGTCGTGTCCAACCCCTCACAACCCCATGGACAACATTCCTCTAGGCCTTCCTGTCCTCTACCATCCTCTGGAGTCCATTTAAGCTCACGTTTACTGCTTCAGTGACTCCATCCAGCCATCTCATTCTCTGCCATACCCTTCTTCTTTTGCCCTCAATCGTTCCCAGTATTAGGCTCTTCTCCAGTGAGTCCTTCCTTCTCATTAAGGGGCCAAAGTATTTCAGTTTTATCTTCAGGATCTGGCCTTCTAAAGAGCAGTCAGGGTTGATCTCCTCTAGGACTGAC
>JANHZT010007478.1:311448-322260 GCA_032468215.1 Stegonotus admiraltiensis | reverse complement strand
GCCTGGAATGTCAAACAACTCTATCGGTTCCCCCCTCCCTCCTACTCATGGCAACTTGTAGCTACCAAGTTGACACTCTGTCACCAGATGGCGCTGCTGAGCAGTCTTTAACCAGCAATCTGCCCAGCAACAGAGCTCCATTCAGGTCCCTGCCTGATCCCTTTTCTGCCCCTGTGGCATGGCAACAGCCTCACAAGCATAAATCCTTGCCTGCTGAGGCTCTACAGACCCAGCCTTCTGCCCAGCCCCTCTCTGGAGACTCTCAACAGGGTCAATTTCCACTTAATATGGAGACTACTATATCTGAGGCTATAGAAAGAGGAATAGCAGCTGGGCTGCAACGCAGACACAGCCATGGCCACAGCCACAGGGAGGCTTCCCTTCATTCTGAGTACTCCCAGCCAGTGGAGTTGGCCCTTAAGGGACAAGTGTCAAGGGGTTATCTCACCCCAGGGGTTCTTACTCCCCAACTTCTTCTGATGCCTCTGATGTTCAGGAGGACTTTGACAGGGAAAATGAATTCTCAGAGGATGAGGGATTATTTCCTGATCAGCCCTCATTTGTTGGCCTCTTTCGCCCTCAATTGTTTAAGTCCTTGCTGTATAAGGCCTCAAACACAGCTCGATTGGCAGGTTATCTGCCCACGGTGAATCCACCAGCAGACTCAGGGCAGGCCAGTGATGCCCTGTTTTCTGAACCCAAGGCAGAGGAGGAAGTTGTTCCTGCGCCACCCTTGTTTACTGACACAGTGAATAGACAGTGAGCCTCACCTGGGACTGGTGCTAATCCCAGTTCCTTGGATAGGCGATTTTTTAACATGGCTCCAGAGTTGTCTCAGACTCTACAGGTTCCAGTGGTGGATGGACCGATTGAGGCTCTGGTGTCTTCAGCGGTCCTGTCAGATGCCCCGGAGGAGGCCCTTCGGCCAGAGGACAGACAGGCGGAGCAGTCCATCAAAAAGGTACATCAATCCGCGGCGTGGGCCGTGAAGGCCTTGACGGCAGCGTCCTTTTTTAATCGGGCCTCATTGCTGTGGCTGAGGCAGCTTCAAGACAGTATCCCGCTGACTGATTTGCTGGCCCACCAGGATCTCAATAAATTGTCTGCCGCCCTCGAGTTTTCGGAGGATGCAACTCTGGCGGCGGCGAGGTTCGCTTCAAAGGCCATAGCCTCGTCAGTGACCTCGAGGAGGCTCCTCTGGCTCCGCCACTGGCAGGCAGACGCCAAGTAGAAGTGGCGGCTGGCATCTGCCCCGTTTTCAGGAAGGCAGCTGTTTGGGGACTCGCTGGAGCCGCTGCTCATCGAAACAAAAGAAAAATGTAAGGTTCTTCCTTCCTTTGCTCGACGGACAGATTCCAGGCCTTCTCAATATTCTCGAAGCCAGCCCTACCGGGGTTCCGGGGGGGGCGGTTCCTTCAGGTCACAGCATCAGTTTGCCCCTATACAGGGTCCACCCCAGGACAGAGCAGGGAAGTTTAGGCAATTCCCTTCTTGATGGCCCTTTCGAGGTTGAGGGAGCCGTCCTTACCGACGCCAGAGTTAGTTGTCCCTCGGGTCCTCCCATTGGGGGATGCTTGGCATCCTTTGCCTCGCATTGGGAGGATATCACGACAGACGCATGGGTTCTGGAGACGGTCCGCTCAGGCCTCTCCTTGGAGTTTCTCTCCACACCCCCATCTCTTGCCCGGTTTCAGGTAATCCAGTCAAACGGGACCTCATGGAAAGTGCTTTCCTCCACCTATTGGTCATTCAGGCGATTCAACCAGTTCCAGAGGTCGAGCAGGGGATGGGATTTTATTCTATCCTCTTTGTAATTCCGAAAGCCTCGGGGGGATATAGGGCAATTCTAGACCTCAAAAGGTTGAACCGTTACATTATTTATAAAAGATTCAAAATGCATTCTCTTCAGTCCATCTTGGACGGCATCAGGGAGAGCGACTTCCTCACCTCAATTGATCTGACCGAAGCTTATTTGCACATCCCTATTTTGTCAAGTCATAGGAAATATCTCCGGTTCTGTTATGCGGGCCGCCACTATGAGTATAGGGCCTTACCCTTTGGGCTGTCTTCAGCACCACGGGTTTTCACTAAGGTGTTGGCAGTCTTAGCTGCCTATTTATGAGCTCGCCCCATGCGTGTCCAGTGCTATCTGGACGACATTCTTATTCAATCTATCTCTAGGGAACAGGCATGCGACGACCTTAATGTCACCATGCGGGTGCTCCAGGAGCACGGTTTTTCTGTTAATCTGAAAAAAAGTCATTTGACTCCTACCACACTGCTACTACATCTGGGGGCAGAGATTGATACCATTGAGTGCAGGGTGTATGTCTCCCAGGAGCGTCAAGCGAGTTTGGTGGAACTAGTCCGCCACATTTCGGGGGCTCTGTCGGTACCCTTAGCTACACTGTCGAAGCTTCTGGGCAAGATGGTCTCCTCCATTTCCATTGTGCCCTGGGCACGATTGCATTCTAGGTCCCTCCAGTGGTTTCTCCTCTCTTTCCAGAGGGTGGGTACTGGCTCATCTTTCTACAAGGTTAGCGTGCCTCCTCTCGTGCTTCGCTCCCTAGAATGGCGGGTCTCCCAGGCTATTTCCAGAGGTTGTTTATTTTGAGAACCCGAAAGGCTGACGGTAACAACTGATGCCAGTCTGTATGGGTGGGGGGCTCACGTGAGGGAGAGAGTCGCCCAGGGTAGGTGGTCCCTGTCGGACCTGGCCCACAATATCAATTGGCTTGAACTCAGGGCAGTCTACCTGGCCCTTAAGGAGTTTCAGGATCTAGTAGTTGGCAGGCCGATCCTGATTCTAACAGACAATGTGGCTGCCAAGGCCCACATTAACCGTCAGGGGGGCACCCAGTCCCGGACACTTATGGAAGAGGCTCAGCGCCTATGCCTGTGGGCAGAACAGTACCAGGTTTCGTTAAGGGCGGAGCACATTGCCGGGACGGCCAATGTTCAGGCAGATTGGCTCAGCAGGGCCACAATTGACCATGCAGAGTGGCGCCTGCATCCGGATTTGTTTCAGGAGCTGACGGAGCGCTTCGGACAACCGACGGTGGACCTCTTCACCTCCCTGGACAACGCTCACATGGACAGGTTCTTTGCATGGTTTGCGGTTCCGGGAGCGGAGAGCATCGATGCGCTTTGCAGCCCTTGGCCGGGAGGGCTGCTCTACGCCTTTCCACTGCTTCCCCTCATCCAGAGGGTGGTACGGAAGATTCTGGCAGAGAGGGCAGAGGTGATCCTGGTCGCTCCGCAGTGGCCTCAACGGCCTTGGTTTGCCGACTTGGTGGCCCTTTCAGTGACCAGGCCGTGGAGGATACCACCAGACAGAGTCTCCCTCACCCAGGGGTCGTTGGTCCACCCGGATCCTCAGTGGCTCCAATTGACCGCCTGGCGGGTGAACAGCGGGCTCTGAGCCAGGAGAACTACCCCTCCGAGGTCATGGACATCATCCAGGCCTCCCGGAGGGCATCAACCAACCATATTTATGATGCTACCTGGTGGGCCTTTTGCACTTGGTGCGGTAAGTCCGGCAT
The DNA here is from genome assembly GCA_032468215.1 of Stegonotus admiraltiensis. Lineage (NCBI taxonomy): Eukaryota > Metazoa > Chordata > Lepidosauria > Squamata > Colubridae > Stegonotus > Stegonotus admiraltiensis. Next base: position 318,718 of record JANHZT010007478.1, on the reverse strand, counting down.
TGACCCTACGTTGGTGACTGTGCCCCAAATTCTTCATTTTCTACAGGTGGGCATACACAAGGGGCTTTCGCCCAACACTCTCTGTCGCCAGGTGGCGGCACTGTCATCTGTTTTCTCCTGCAGGGGGCTAGATTCTCTTGCTCATCACGAGAACATTCGGCGGTTCCTTAAGGGTGCGGCGAATCTTCAGCCTCCTATGGTTCACCGCTTCCCGACCTGGGACCTCACCAAGGTGCTACAGGCTCTCACGGAGGACCCCTTTGAGCCCCTGCAAGACATCCCTTTACGATATCTGTCATTTAAGGTGTCCTTCCTGGTCGCCATAACCTCCGCCAGAAGGATCTCAGAATCACTCTCTGTTCGCCCAGACTTATGTGTGTTCCATGACAGCCGGGTGGTTTTGCGCCTGGACCCTTCCTTTCTACCAAAGGTTAATTCATGGTTTCATAGGGCCCAGGAGTTGGTTCTCCCAAATTTTTGTCCCAACCCGGCTCATGCTCTGGAACGTAAGTGGCACACATTGGATGTACGGAGGGCACTCCGAATTTATATCAAACGGACTTCTTCCTTCCGGAGGATGGAGTCTCTCTTTGTTTCTTTTCAGCCTGCCTCCTTGGGGGCCAAGGTTACCCCTTCAACCCTGGGCTGATGGATCCGGGCGTGTATTGCCAAATCTTATGAGATGCAGGCCCTTCCACTGCCCGAGAGCATTACAGCACACTCCACCCAGAGTGCGGCCACAAGTGCAGCATGGGCCACCCAGGCGTCCGTGGAGGAGGTTTGCCGTGCTGCCACCTGGTCTTCCCCGACCCCTTTTATCAGGCACTACAAAATCGATGCCTATGCCTCTGCGGAGGCAGCCTTTGGGAGGCGGGTCCTCCAGCGAGTTTACACATGGGGGGACCTAGGGCTGGACTCCTGCCCACCCTTAAGGACAGCACCGCTTTGGTATGTCCCTTTCCTGGATGCTGCCACCACTACAATGGAGAAGGAACGTTGGTCTTACATGATACGATCCTTCTTGTTGAGAGGTGGCAGCATCCAGCCCCGCCCTGTTTCAGAGCTGGCCTTGGTCCGATGGCTGGTGGTTGGTTTCTGTGGTTGTGTTTTAACTGTTTCTTACTTGTTTTTGAGTCATAACACGCCGAGGCTGTCGCTACTCCTTCAACAAAGCTGGGGACCGTTGGTGGAGGCGTGTCCTTACAGCTTGACAGTCTCAGTCCATTGGCTAGCGTGCGAGGACAACCCTTTCCTGGATGCTGCCACCACTCAACGAGAAGGATCGTATCAGGTAAGACCAACGTTCCTTTTCCCCTTCAAAACCCTTTTGGTTGGCCTTTTCCTTTTAAACTTTTCTTTCTTCTAGATGCAGCCTTTAACATCAGAGCTCAGTCCCATAGATATCAGCTTAATCATTCTTTAATTCTCCTCCTCTCCTTGCATTCTATGTAACATTTTCTTTTCTTTGGGAATGTAAAAAAATTAGCAGAAAAAATTAGCAATTGGGCTGACAATGTTTACACATATAGAAAGATTAAAATGGTCCAGCTAAGATCTCTATCCCAGGAGGAGAGCCTGCCTTAAAGGTAGCATGGCAGAATATTCTCTTGGCTCAAGTGGCCAGTACCAAAAGTGGGAAAGCAAGAAGGCTTTATTAACCAGTCATTTTCCTCTTCCCCCACTTTTCCAAATGCCTGGCTGTGGTGAATTCACAGGCTGCTGCTTAACTAAATAAAGTGGAGGAGCTGAAGCCTTTACTGTCCCCCATGGATTTCTTAAATAAATCTTGCTTTAGAAGGTATTTGGGCACAGTGAATTTATATTTTACATCATCTCTCTTCCCCCTCTCCCCCCAAAAAACTCAAAAACATCTCAACAGACAGTTATTCCATTTGCTCATTTGTCAGCAAAGACAACTACCAACATTGGTATAATTTTAATTGCAAAATAGTTTCAGCAGACATTAGCACCACAGGAAATTGCCCCTACCTGCTGCAGGAATAGCACTGAAGCAAAACACTGAACCAAAGAAAAAAAATTCACAGACCGTATACAATAGTATTATATTCACGGACCGTGTAACAGAGGCTACTTACATGATGGTGTTATATTCCAAAAGCCCATTTCACAGCCATCTTCCAAAGAATGTCATAGTAACACAAATCAGATAAAGGTTACAACCTAAAGATTACAAAGTAAGCCCTATATTTATCAATAACCTTCCTCCTTACTAAAAACCTTCCTAAGGAACTTTGATACCAGGGTCTTGCCCATCACCTTAATGATTAGAAATTCCTGATCTTTGGGACCATTTTATTGTATACCTTTATTATAATACCCAGAGACCGAGCCCAACACACATGGAGACCCAGGTAACTGTGGTAGGTGAGCTGCCTTATGGTCCATGCTGGGGTATATAATCAGGTGCATAAAGAAAGGTCTCTAAAGAAGATCTCTGTTTGTCAAATCAAATGCTGCACTGAGATCTTTAAAAGTTGTAAACAGATGGCTAGCTCCCTTTAACTGTTTATTTTTCTATTAGATGGCATAAAATGAAGCAGTTGTCAGTAGTGGAGCGAGCTGACCTAAAAGCACTTTGCTTTTGAGGAAGCAAGCCCTTTTTCATTATCCATTTCTCAATCTTACATAAAAATACTTGTCATCCGTGAGCTGTTGGACAGCATTAATTGGTCTGCTGTGTAGATGCTTGGGTGGTTTAGGGGTGGGGAATTTTTGGTGGGTGGGGGTGTGTTTGGGGCTTGTCGTGTGTTGGGTTTGGTATGTAAACACACACACACACACACACACAACTTTTATTGTCATTGTACATGTGTGTGTGTGTATTTGTAAATGGGAACCAAAATAGAGAGGTCCCAAATCATCTGGAATTTGGCAGGAATTATTTCAATGGGCAAATAAACTTTCAAGTAATGTCAATGTGACATTTAAATAACTTTGGGGATAGAAGATCTTCTCTGGGATTCTTGTTGAGCGTCAGGGTCTGAATGAATTCTCTTGTTCAATCACAATAGAGCATGGTGGAGTGGAGCTACAGGTCTCCTGTTGATCATTTTGTGGGTCCTCTAGTCCATTAGTCCATTTCAGGCATAAATAATTGGCTGCAATATTTTTCCCATGTGGAGGCAGGTATAGGAGTGTCCAATGATAACCTACATTCCCACAATACTCCTACAAATGAGCACCAGTAAAGGATTAAGTGGGTTTTTGTTTATCTCTAAATATAAAGAGAGGGGAGAAGTGATGAGACATTATGCACTTAATAGTTTTCTTGTACTGTTATCTGAGAGATAAAATGGCAACATAATTATTACTTGATGAACAGTTCAATTTGAAACAGTTGAGGATACCTTAAAATACATATGGTGGGAAGGTAACAGCATTCAGTGTACCTCGGTGTATAGTCATATTGGCTACATGACCAAGGAAAGTCTTCAGACAATACTGTCTCCTCGGTTAAGAAATGGAGATGAGCACCATTCTCTACAGTTGGGTACAACTTTTCACTATTAACTGGACAGGGGAAACCTTTACTTTTTACATACATACACACACACATACATACATCACCTTAACTAAGGATATCAATAGCAAAAGCATTTAGGTTGATATTAAATTAATAATTTGATTCTAGACCTTGAGACTTCGTATTTGTTTTAGTTTATATATCTATATTACAGACCCCAAGATAATTAAAATGGTAAACTCATGGATAGTACCTCTTGGTACTGTCCATGGGTTTTCATGGCAAAGATACTGGAGTGGATTGCCATTTCCTTCTCCAGTGGATCATGTTTTGTCAGAACTATGACCTGTCCGTCTTGGGTGTCCCTGCATGGCATAGCTCATAGCTTCATTGAACTACGCAAGCCCCTTCGCCACGACAAGGCAGTAATCCATGAAGGGGTGACTTCAGATTGGCTTCCAATTTATAGCCAGAATTTGTGTTTCTGTAACTTTAAGGAAGCTGTATTCTGGAATGCTCCTTTTTAACTTTGATTTCTTTTTAGAAAACTCCATGTTTAAGTTATAAGAAAGGAACATAATGTTTTTAAAATACTATTGCCATATCACATGTACATTGCAGAAGGTAAGTATGGATGTTTAATTGTAGAGTGCTTTCCATGATCTCAGTCAGGGGTGAAATGCTCCGAAGTCTGCTACTGGTTCGCTGGCACACGGATGTGCGGTGCATGCCAAATGTGTGCTTCACACACATGCGCACCGCAGGCACTACTGCGCAGTGCTGAAAAAGGAGGGTTAAGAAGCCTTTTCTAAGGTAAGTAGAACAGCGAGAGTGGGGGAACAGCTGTGCCACACATTTTATATTCGCTAGAAAGCAGGATTTCCTGCTTTCTAGCAAATATAAATCGCACGGCACAACTTATAGTCAGAAATACTGGTTCTTCTGAACCGGTAGCATTTTTTTTACTACCAGTTCACCTGAACCAGTAGCTTTTATACCTACCGGTTCAGGCAAACCGGTGCAAACCGGTAGCATTTCACCCCTGATCTCACTGATATTAGAAGTGGATAAAAAGCACACCTAAGTTTTGATTGCTTATCTGTCTGAAACCCCTCCATCATGTTATATATTTGAAGGAGAAGAACATATTTGGAAAGATGTGGTGGTAGAAGGCACCCATAATTTTGTGTGTGTATGTGTGTGTGTAACATTCACTACTAAACCTCATTGCTCCTCATATATATGAATTGTTTAAAGTGCTAGTATAAGAAACCATTCCCAACAATCTAAATTGATCCTGAATAGTGATAGAGAGAAGATTCAGTCAAGAACCTGTGGCCTAAAAAAATCAATTGTTTCTTAGCTAAAAGTCATGGTTTTGCAAGGCCATATTCAGAGGTGCCCAATATAAATTTGTTTTGTTTTACACTACATTGGAGGAACATTTGCTTTCTATGTATTTTCTTATTACTCAAAGGAGACAGAAATCTTAAGAGACCGTTTAGAATGACATGATCTTGGATGTGACCTAGATAAGACAATTACTGTGATAGGATAGCTGCATTTTTGCTATAGACTTTTGTTGTCAAGGTTTTACTTTGTTATCAACTTGCTACGGTTTTTAATTTTTTACTAATGAAAATCAATCTGAGTGGACTGTAATGTATCATAAGCTTGATGCTAAATACAGTCACTGAAATTTAAGCATGCTTTAAAATTTAAGAAAAACATTATTGTACAAAGAAGGGAATTGTTAGAATATTTTAGTGTTTATATTATATTTGTGCATTTTTGAGCACTTTTATCAAAGCTCAGAAACCCTATCTCATTTTGTTTTCCTTAAGATTTGCTAGCCTTCTTACTTTTTACTGTTTATAGGCCCTGAAAGTAGCTTACCCAGGGAAGTGAGATAAGGTGTACGTTTCAAGGATAGCTTCTCATTAGATAAATTATTCTCAGAAAATTTAGAGGCCCTGGCATGGGAAAAGACGTTCCTTATATGGAATGATGAGAGGGTAGAATTGGTTGAATGGGTAAAGGGATGGCATTGTAAAGGAGGGGCTAATCATGGTGTATATAACCAGTGCTGGAAGAAAGGTTCTTTGCAGCTTCACACCTAACAGCTTGCTGTCATCATCTTTAGGTGAAGAACAACGAACTTTATGCAAATGGCTGTTTTTTTGATCCCAGCTCAGAATTGGATTTGGTAAGAAATAAAATATTCCAATAATACAAACATTATAAGGGGAAAATAACGTTATTAACTATTCATAATTCATAAATAAAGCTAAAATTGATTTTTCATCTTTCAAATGAAATAAGCCATAGGGAACAGAAAACAGTTGGTGTCTAAACTGCTTTTTTATATAAACAACAGAAATTTTACAAGAAGACAAATGTTTTTATTGTTTAATAAATGCTTTATTTTAATCATCTCCTTGATCCTGATGCAGATACCAAAATATCTAAGTCTGTAAGTTCATATCCATTTGTACAGTATTGTTCCAAATTTAATTTTTACATTAAGTCTTGTTGAAGAACAAGCTTTCATGAAGAGATTTTGCAGAAGTATTTTAAAATGCTAAATGTGTTTTTTTTCCTCAAATATAAAACTCTTCATTGCTCTAAAATGTAGTAATTATAAATTACTTTTAAAGTGGTAAAATTTTAAATATATCTGAGTACAACAGTTTCTGTATTTTTAGATTGAAATATGGCGAGAGCTTTGAAAAAGTCATTTAAGGATAGTTTGGAAGATATAAAACAACGAATGAAAGAAAAGAGAAATGAAAAATGGGCAAAGCTGGATAAAGCAAACAAAGTTTTACCTATTAAGAGTAAAATTGCAGGTAAGTATTTTAATATTCACTTTTCTCTCTCCCCCCCCCACCTCCAAAAATGGATTTTTGAAGTTACAATTATCCATCTTTTCTAGATAAGTCTGTGGCACAGTTGAAAAACTTCCAAGCAAATAATCGTGCTTTAGCTTTGGCTTTAGAAGAAGAGAAGAGTAAAATGAGGGAAGCACAAGATACCATACTGTGTTTAAAGAAAGAGTATCAGAGTTTGAAGTTTCAGAATATTGACCTACAAAGAAAGCTTAAGTTACTGCAAGAAAAACAACATGATGAGGTATTTGTTTTAATATGGTTTCAGAAAATAAATTATAAATAATAATTTTAAAATGATTTTGCTATCATATTGTTTTCATTAACTTATTTTTACTTTTATGTTTAAAGAAGCTCATTGAATGTTACTATGAAATGCCTTTTATACTTATTTTATTTTGTTTTGAATTAGAATGGATTCATGGTAGTGAAGAAGATTATTTCTAAAGTTGTTCAAGATCTACTCAGTGCATCAAATATTCTTGATCCCTTAAATGAAATCTCTACTGCTGATTTTGTTTTTTATTCTCTTTGTATATGCATTTGTCATTTATAGGCTTGAACTATCAGTTCAGACTACTGGAAAAATATTTATATAAATCAAAGTTCTTGACCTATTAGAATCTAAAAATTGTCTCAGAAGTGAAATGAGATCCAAGTATTCAAGACTGAATTAGTTTGCGAAAACTCCAATAGCTTATTTTGTTATCTGAATGTTGCAGAACCATATTGGATAAGTTGCAATAGATTGTCTTAATAATAATAATAATAATAATTTTATTTATATACCCTTCTCCCGAAGGACTCAGGGCGGTGCACAGCCAAAATAAAACACCAAAGTAGAGAAGTTAAAAACAATTAAAACAAAATTAAACATTGGCCCACAATTTAAAACCAA
>JANHZT010007478.1:300909-311348 GCA_032468215.1 Stegonotus admiraltiensis | reverse complement strand
AACCCCTCCAATCGGCACAGCATGATACCATGGTCAATGGTATCAAAAGCCGCTGAGAGATCTAATAGGACCAGGATCGAGGAACAACCCCTATCCCGAGCCCTCCAGAGATCATCAACCAACGCGACCAATGCCATTTCCGTGCTGTGTCCGAGTTGAAAGCCGGACTGGCACGGGTCCAGATAGACAGCTTCATCCAGGTACCGGGGAAGCTGTCGTGCCACCACACTCTCAACAACAAACCTGATACATGTTTATATTTAATTTCTTAAATCCTTTTGGAGTAGGATAACACTCCTATTTTCTTATATAAACCCTAAGTGTTCTCTTCCTATTTTTTTATACCTACTTTTTGCAAAAATATAGTGATAGCACTAAAATGAGATTTGATAATAAGGGATTTATTTTTAATATTATTATTGTCTGATACAACAGCTAGTAACGAAAAACAAACTCCTAATGAAGGTGTATAATGAACATAAATAGAAATTCAGTGTCCTTATCTGTAGACATTAATTCAATGTTAAAAACATGAGTCTTGATGAATGTTTTGTAAGATTTGAAATACACAGGGAGTTTCTATTTTTTACAATGACCTACTATAGTTTTAATTCCTCTTACCGACCTTTCACTGGTAGAATTCCACTTACTGACCTTTCACAGTAAATTGACTTACAAACTGCTGTTGGAACCCATGTTTATGCATATTTTTCAAATATTGTATCTGACTCAGTTATGGATACTTAATTTTCATCATGTCTTTAATTTCCGTAGAATACAGTTCTGTATAACTCTGAACATGAGGAACGTGCTTCTGAAAGTTTAAAGACGCCTGATTCTTGGTAAGTATACTTTACAAATTTGGATGTTTAAACAAAACAATTGGTTTTTAAAATCTGTTTCAAGAATGTATAAAGTGCTTCAATCAAGGCTAATGTAAGCAGTGTATATAACCAATTGATACCAGTTGACCTAGTGGCTTCACACCAACATAATATAAAAGTATAATAAAATTTATAATTATATTACTACCCTAAGTCACTCAAGTCCTAAAGAACTTTTTTAATGTTCAAGTTGTTAACAACCTCCAAGAGAGTAACAACAACTCTAGCAAGGGTGAGGTGTGAACAAGTACAAGCTGATCCAGAGAAAGGGATCAGGACAAAGAACACCTGCTTTGTGAGCTGGATTGGGGGTGGGGTTTTTCTTTCACAACTCTTAATAGTTGAGGACTTTCAGCAGGCATTCTCTGTCCTTTCATTAGATGAGTAAGCAGTATCAGAAATATCCAGGCCCTGACAAAATGTAAAAAATAAATTCTGCAAGGCAAGTATATTTCGAAATAGATTTGAGGTGATTGGCTGTTTTCAATTTACTTAATATAAGGAAAGAAATGGGTTTTGTATTAATTAATAGGATAAGATTAGTAGTTTAATTTTTATTATTCTGGGGCAGAAATAACAAAGCATTATTATATTTTATTATTTAAGCGTTAAAAAAAATCATTAGAGATTATGAACCATTTGATTTTACAAGACTATATAATATTTGAAGTTTGGTTAGAGATTTTTTTACATTAAAAATGCATGAAAGTATAAGTTACATTTGATAAGAAATAACTCTTCTTTTATTTCACCTTTTTAAATGTTCCTGAAAGATATTACATTTGAAATATTCATTCAAATTTAATTTAAGAAGCAGATTTAGAAAGATGAAAAAATTTAATGCATGGTTTTCCAGTGTAACAACCTGTTTTAACCTAGATATTTAAATCTATCTAATCTATTTTTCATAGGGCACTTGTAAGGCACGTTCTTGCTGTAGAAGTAGGTAAAGAAGATGCAGATGAAATAAAAGATAAAGTGGAAAAACTTCATTATTATTCAGATTTCGACTTAAATTTCTGTGATGACATTGAGAATACAGCTTCAGTGTCTCTGACAGATACAGGTGAGCAATCCCAAAATTAAGTTTACAAAAGTGAGGCAAAAGCTTTAACTATTGGTTTATGCATATTGCAGATTAATCATTTGCCTGTTTACTTAGGAACTGTTCTTAAAGCTTGAAAAGGCTCAAATTAAAATTTTTGACTCTCATATTTAAAAAAGTTTATTGTAATATGCAAATGAAGGAGGAGTAAAATATACAGTTCCAGTTCATAAAAAATAGCTACTAGGATTGTAGAAAAGTAAAATCAGTCCAGAGTAAGAAATGTATCTATTATATTTTCAGTATGAAGGATTTATATATTTACAAGAAGCTCAGGTTTTGTAAAATACAGCTTTAAATTGTATTAAACAATACAGCATTATGGTCAGTCTTTCATCAGAAGAGGGCCAGATCAAAAGTAGAAAGCAAATACATAGAATTAATCTAGTGCACTCTTTAAATAATTACAAAATGTTTTTGCTAGGCCCAATGATTGATTAATCCATAGTTCATGAGTTCATACATTCCAAAGTTTTGGTATATAGTTCAGAAGTCACATTAATACTTTTCTCAAAATTAAACTGGGAACATAGCAGAACAAACCCTTATAATAGGTATGTGTATCCACAATCATTTTATTTTTCCAAGATAAAAGAATTTGATAACTGCAACTCTGTTCTCAGCAGTGTCCAGTAAATACTTAAATAGTAGTTGTTTATGAAATTAAGTCTCAATTAAAAATATGCTTAACATTCTTTAAGAGCCTTATTGGTTTATCAGTATGGACTATTCCAAGTCCTTATTGCATATATCCATATCCAACATTTTAATTGAATATGGGTTTAAATTTTTTCAAATCATATTTCTGGACAATTGATAATTTACAGGTCTTAGACAGTGCTGAAGTATCTATTATGCAGTTCAAATTGAAGTCAGACCTGAATGTATTAGAATCCTGTATTTTTTAACGTTTGTTTGTTTATTTTGGTGCCTTCAGGTCAGTATTGACTCGTGGTGACTGCCTGGACTAGTCCCTGCAGTTTTCTTGGCAAGATTTTCAGAAATGGTTTGCCATTGCCTGTTAAGTCAGGTTGAAAGGGAGTAATTGGCTCAATGTTACCCAGATGAATTTGTGTCTAAAACAGGGTTAAAACTCAGCTCCCATTTTTAGTCTGGTATCTAACCACTACAGTATATCCTCAACATACAATTATTTTGTTCAACAACCATTCAAAGTTAGGTTGGCATTGAATAGAAGGACAACTGTAGTCCTGGAAGTTACAGCTGTTGTACCATCTAGTCATATGATCAAAGTTTGGCCACTTGGCAGCTTATCCACACTTACGACTACAGAGTTGCTTCATCTCTCCCCACTGAATATCTGCACCCCATCTATGACCTTTTGAATCTCTGCCACCCTAGTTGACCTTTGCCATCTTCTTATCCCTATTGCTGACCAAGAATGGCCAGCCTGGCCCTGAAGACTTTCTTCCCAAGACCACTGAAGTTCAGTTTCTTGGTTAGGTCTGGGGAAGATGACCTCATATGTCCAGCATCTGCCTCAAAGAGCCAGAGCAGGTATACCTCAGCAGCAGCAGGAGCAAGACGATAACAAAGATCAGCTGGGATGTCAGGGCTCAGAGTGCAGGATGGCCAGGATGACTGGCTGGGACATTTTTGGGGCAGCTGAAGCTTCCCAGGGCAGCTGCAATTTTTTGCCGTGCTGCTGGGGTATTTGAGGTTTCCCAAGATAACTGCAGCTTTGTCCTGGATGGCTGAGATTTTGCAGCATACTGCAACTCAGGGGCTGCTTATAACCCCAAAGTTGTGATTTGCCAAGAAGCCCTTGAGCTGCTGCAGCCCCAGAGCCACCTTGGTCTGTGGTTTCTTGCCATTCTGCAGGGCAAGGAGCGGGATAACAAAAAGGACATATGAGAAAGAATATAGTCAATTGGAGGGTGTTGAAAGGGTGGTGCCTTGGAAGAACCAGGGCTCAGGTCTGGGAAGGACCAAGCCTGAATGGCTTAGATTGGTGTACTGATCCTCAGGTACTGATGGCAATGGGGAGGGCCACAATTGCTGGCATTAAGTTATGCTATCTCATATCACATTTTATGACCATATTGTTAGCAGTAGAAATTCTGGTCCCAATTACCATCAAAACTTGAGGATTATCTGTACACGAAATGGTTCCTACAATTTATTTCTTCGAGTCCTGCCTTGAGTGAAGGAGAAAAACTCTTAATGTAATTGAAAAGCAAAGTGGGCATGATGTAGGCAGTTGGGGGCACAACTTATAAGAATGTCAGGAAGGTTTGTCAGAGATGGCAGCGGACAAAATTGGGGAGGAGAGGCAACAGAAGAGTTGTGGAAGCAGAACATGCATGTGCACCAGTTTACTCGAGTCTATAAGGAAGAAACATTTTGAGTACTGCTAATTTTTAAAGCCTTAAAAGCTCCAGTCAAAGATAATCAGAAATGCTCTGTCATGATGAATCTATTTGGGTATTAAGATCAGGATGGCAGGCTATTTTGAAGACCGCCCCATTATTAGAAAACTGTCTTTCTAGCAAATAAGGAGTGTTGCCTCCTGGGCTACATCCAGGTTATGGAATGCACTTGTTCGGGAGTTATTTTTGGCCTACAGTTTTGGTAATTGAATGTTTTTTAAAAAACTATCTTTTCCTAGCCTTTGAAATGGTGCCTTTAATTTATATTTTTCACTTTTTAGAAGCTTTATGACATTCTATTAACTGTCTTGCTAATACAAAGAGATGGTGTAAATTAAATAATGTATTTAAATATAAATAATACATGTATCATTTGACTGGAAGAATTTAATAACTATAGAATTTCATTATTTGCATCTAATAAATTTTATTAACTATACTTACTGTTTCCAGAATAGTAGAACTTGTTACTTATTATGGAAAGTATGATTTATAAATCTATACATTTGCTTAACTTTCTATAGAAAATGAGTTATTTCTCTTTAAATACAGCTATGCTGGTCACTGATACATACCTTAAATTCTAGGTTACCAGAATTATTCCTGTGAAGATCATCAAGATCATGTAAACTCTGGGAGCAGAATTATTTCATTTGATGAAGACAAGCAAACTGATTATTCTGTACCTAAAAATGTTTCTACCTGTCGTTTTTTAAAAATTAATTCCCTCAGTAAAGTCTTTGAATCAGATGATGGCATTCCAGCTATCAATGCTGATCTTTCATGTTCAAAGAATAATAATGAAAATTCTGAAGAAATATCTATTAGTCAGGAGGACAAGCATAGTGTAAACATTGTTAAATGTGAATCAGATATGGAAATTGAATCTGATAAAAGTGAACCAGATACACAAATTGAAAAGGCCACAGCTTTTTCAGAACAAAGTAATTTTAATAATACTGGTGGCTTTAAAACTAAGAAAAGGAAGGGTCAGAAGAGAAAATTGGTAACCACAAAAAATGTGCCTAAGGCAAAATCCAATAAAGACAAAAACTGCAATAAGCATGCAGGACCTAAACAAACAGCAAATACATCCATTCGTTCCAATGATGCTTATGATTTTATTAGTGAAGAGTCTGTTCATATAACACCTTTCCGGCAAAACAAACAAAATAAACATGTTGATGACAAAGAGTATACAAAAGAAAGAGAAATCTGTAGTGGTGAATCATCTGTTTCAGAAGAAGATCCTGACGATAGTCCCTATGTGCCTTACTCAAAAATATCAAAATCCAATGAAACTCTGAATACTGGATCAGATATAATCCCACTACACACAAAATCACGATCAAAGAAAACTGTGTCTGAGCAACATTATATAAATCCTGAGGGGGAAAGCAGCAATACCAAGACACTCGAATCTCATTTGGGTAAGAAAATTCTTGCTTTCTGTGCGTATTATAGAAATGCATTACTTTAGAACATGGTTCTCAATCTCCAGTACTGGAATCAAAAATAGTACATAGTTGCAGATTCTAAAAATTGTGTGCATTTTTTGCTAATACCTTTCAAAATATTTTTTTAAAATAAATATGCCCAAGTGCATTGTTTCATTGCTCTTGCCCTTGCAATATAAGCTTAAAAAATTGACCATACTTTGAAGGTAGCCAACCAACCATTGAATTTTTGTTTTAAATGAACAAGATGTAGGGGTCATAATTTAAGAATTAAATATTGTTTATATTCAGTAATATTTTAAAATTTTAAAATTGAGTGAGTTCCCTTCAGATTAGCATTGCTAATGCTAACTAGAGGGGAGGGGGGAATAATAATGGTAACTATTGGGGGAAAAGTGACAGTACTTTCTTTCAACAGATGAATCATCTGAGGCACTTCAAAAACATCATCTCAATGATATTACTAATGTTGCTGCTTGCCAAAGATGTAGAAGTACTAGTTATGTCAGTTATAAGGAGCCAAGTCTCAATAGGTTAGTATCTGTCTTATGGTTTTTCCTACTGTAAGATCTATATTAATTTCATATTTTTGTTATTATTTGAATTGTTTCAATTTATGAATTTTACAAAAAACAAATTAATTTGTTTTGATAGGAAACTCAGAAGAGGAGACCCGTTTACAGATTCCAGCTTTCTGACCTCTCCCATTTTTAAAGAGAGAAAGGACACCAAATCGCTTAATAAAAAGTTGCAGTCCGGATTCAACGAAGCATGTGTTGGTCATTAAGATACTTTTCATGGAGTACACTTAGCTTCTCATTTATATTATGCTGAAAGTATATTAAGTAAAATTCTAGAGATTGAGCTTTTGCATATTTCTGATCTAGATTTATGAATACTTCGATAACATTTTTTATCACATACACCACCTTCCAGAATTTATTTATTCAGGATGTGAATAACCTATTATTTTAATAGGAGCTATTTCCTGAACATGATAGAAAATAATAAAATGAACTGCATTTGTTATCAAATAAATAATAATCTGCATTAAACCTAACCCTCTGTCATTAGAAATGAAGTTAAACTGTATTGTACTTTCTGAACTATTACTTATATGTCATAATAAAATTTTGAATAATTTTGATTAAAGGTAATTTGGTTTAATTATCAATACTAGCATGTTTTCAGCCTCCATATTCTTCGCAACTATTCTAACAGTATGTAAAAAAATAAGCTTAATATGTTAACTTGTAGGTTTATTAGGAATAAACACCAGTGAACTCTCTAGGAGTTCTGAATAAATGTGAGTTGGCTTATATTTCACAGCTATTCAATTTCCACATTGTCATAAGTCTTTTGTGATGCGATGTATCTAAAGTTATATGCTAGTATTTTTATTCATTTCAAAGCAACTATTACTCTTCTGATAGCACTTACAGAAAAGAGAAAGATAAGTAGAAACCTATACATACCAGTATTTACTTTTAGTATAAGAATTTTAACTAATAGTTATATCCAAAATTGGTTATTTCTTGTCATTTGTGTCTTTAGATTGTAAGTCTATGGTATCAGTGGTTTAACTAGTTTTTCTAAGTAGATATCTTTTAAGGATAATGTAAAAGTCATAAATAACATGTGATTTCACTTGAAACTTTATATTAATCTCTATGAAAACTAGAAATTCCATTGAATTTGCTACTGCACAGTGAGTTCCAGTTCTTATTACCTGAAGATGTTATAGCATACTTATATTCCATTTCATAAAATGAGAGGTACTCTACAAACAATGAGTATGTCTGGTATTTTTATATGCAAATTACAAAATAGCACACAAGATCAATGTTATACATATAATTTAAAACCATTTTATACCAGTACAATAAATAATTTTACAAATGTAAAATTTCAGTTAAAGTATTTAAACACATACTGTGTATAACTTTATTGCACAATATCTATGAAAATAATCTTTAAATTAGAAACCAAAATGTTCTCAATATAGAAGAGACTCTAATTTCAAGACAATAAGAATCTTTGAAAATAACACTTTCACAGGATATCAAGCTTTAGAGGTGACTCTTGTTGGCCCAGTTTACAAAATACATGAAAATTACTATTTAAATATTCTAAAACAAAGTTGCATCATTGTACCTTAAATACAAAGCTCATTCTGGTTTATATAAAGCGCTAAGGCATTTCTATATTACTATTTTGTCTATTGTGTACCATTTCCTTCTAGCAATGTTCATCTAATCAGAATAAAACATTACTACAGGCTTTGTGCCAAAAAAAACTCCTTTGTAATGTTTGTTACTTTCTACAAGTTTACTAGTGAAATACTTCAGCATTAACAGTGTGTGTTTGTGTGTGCATGTGCGTGTACACACACACACACACAAACATACTAGAGGTATCTTATTTTCCCCTCCAGTGTTGAGATACATTGTAGAACTGAGTGGTTAATGAGTATGGCTTCCCTAATAACTAGTGATATCAAATGAAGTTTATTTTTTATGTATAATGTAAGAAGTAGCTCAAATATATATGGAATTAATAATAAAATTCAAGTTCCTAATTTTAAAAAAACTGGTATTAGTCCAAGTAGAAGTTAACAATGGGATAAAAACCTACTCAAAGCTACTTTTATAAAATTATTTTATCTATGGCAAGACGCAAACCAAATTGTATGCTACGTGGCATTGGGCTGGATGCAGTCAAATTCTGAGTTAACCACTAAAATCTATCAATCTTGTTAGTTGTGCCTTCAGATTTCAGTATGTTTCCCAAAACCCTACAATGCAGATAGCTATGGAAAAACTATGCACATCAGCCTCTGTTATAGTTAAGTGGGAGATATTCTCATCTGCACTAAAATTAAATATGGTTTCTTATCAATCAGGTATTACTGACCTCATTGTTTAGTTAAGTACACGTTCTTCAGGGAGGTATGCGCTAGTTGTATGCATTTATCAACATATACTATACTCAGGGCTAAAGTCTATATGAGAATTCAAATTATTGTCCATTCCACCCACTCATTACAGCACCTAATGTATTTTTTGCAAAATGGCTTTCATGCATAAAGATCCATACTAATCTATAAAGACAAAGCTATTGCTAGATTGGGTTCAATAGTAGAAATAGTACTTTTCTAAATCTACTAAAAGACTAAGCAACAGTTAGGAGCTTAACATAAAGTCTGATGTTCTTTTCAGAACTTGACCTAAGTGAAAATGATGCTACATTTTCCTTGAAATGCAAATATTAGGAACCAAGATCCAATCTGGGCCAGTCTTCTGAGCTTTCAGACTTGTGCTAGAGCCCATCCTCAGCCCTGAAAATGGATCCAGCACGAGTCTTAAGACTAAACCTCTGGTCCCAGTGACTGCCCCAGATTGCATCCTGCAACATCTTGGGACATGTGTATTTGCCTTCATTCTAAGAACCAAATTCACAGAAGTAAATTTCCACGTAATAGAATTCCTTTCTTATAGCTCAAGCACCTTCTCTTAAGTGAATGTTTTATTTCCGTGGGGGTCTGAATGTGTGTGTGTGTGTGAAAATAAAATATATTCATTGTATATGTATTAGCATTATATATTATATATAATTCATAATATATAATTTATTTCCTCTTTCATTAACATCTTTGCTGTAAAAATAATCCATTTTTCAATCTGATACATTAAGCTTAAACATTCACTGCTTGGAAATTTACCCTTTCCAAATCTCCAAACAGTTTGTGCAATACATCTAATAAAAATTGAATACACCGCAAAAGGGCATGCAAGTGTACATTTAAAAATACTTTAATAAAATAAACTCTTCTATATTACATGTTTAAAAGTGCTAGTTAAGAAAGTTTTATTTTATAAACAAGTTTCAAATCTAGTGAAAGAACTGCATATTTTGCTGTTACATTAGGCATCTTAATTGTATGAGAAGAAAATTATTTGTCAATTAATCCAGCTTCTTTAATTTTTGTGTAGAAGAATTTCTCCAGTATATTGGCACATTTGTAATATTCACTTTCAGGTGGGTTGTACTCTCTGCAGTTAGTAAACACTCGCTGCATATCTGCCATGAATAATTTCTTAGATACATAGTATCTGTTCTTCAGTCGTTCACTCATAGTTTTCAGATCTGTATAAGAACAAACATCTTATTACTAGAATATCATTTTGTTCTGTGTTTCCCTCTCTACTGAAAAAATGGCTGATCACTGAACTTCAGTTATTTCAGTGCTACATAAAATCACAGTTTATATAAATAATCACACACTTGCCTTTTTGCAGCTGAACCATAATTCTTTATAAAATATTATGAATCTGCCATCCAGGTGCAAAAAATGAATGTTGGCAGGTATTCTGTTGTTTTTAGGAGTAGGGTGAGTAAAAATAATCTCACTGGAGGAGAATGCTGCCTTTTAAAGTACCTAATTATTGTTTGGGCAAAGGCAGCTTTCCTTAAGCAGAAAGCTCTCCTGCTTACAATTATTTCTGAGCAAACAGATGAGTGCTGATGACACAGGTGAACCCAAACAGAAAAATCCCTTGCATGAGCTCCAAGATGTTCAAGATCATTTTCCTACA
Organism: Stegonotus admiraltiensis; assembly: GCA_032468215.1. Taxonomy (NCBI): domain Eukaryota; kingdom Metazoa; phylum Chordata; class Lepidosauria; order Squamata; family Colubridae; genus Stegonotus; species Stegonotus admiraltiensis. Next base: position 300,917 of record JANHZT010007478.1, on the reverse strand, counting down.
TATCTGCT
>JANHZT010007478.1:263519-278666 GCA_032468215.1 Stegonotus admiraltiensis | reverse complement strand
GCGTTTAGCAACAAATACAGCACTGCCTGAACCTTAGTAAATCTGCAGACCATTGGTTGAAATCTGTAGCCTATGTAGTCCAATCGGTGGAGGGCAAAGATCTAATAACAGTGAAAAATATTTTCAGGATGTGTATTTGCAGGTGTTTTACATTACTTATTTAAGTGTGAAATTATGTATCTTGAATTTTTCCAGTAGCGTTCATAAACCAATGGTTCAGCCAAAGCAGAACATTGAAGAAGAATAACCAAGACAGTTAATGAAGGCTGGCTAAGCATTATACTATGGGCTAACCCAAACTTTAGTTCTATGTTTGAATGTAATGCAGTTTCAGTAAGTAACTAGTAGTCATTCTAGCCAACTTGCATAAGCTTTGTGTTCTATCATTGAATGGTTCAGTGAAGAGATCAAGCAACCAGGTTCTATTAAAACCATTGCTTCTGACTGTTCTGTGCTAGAACCTCAACTCTGTTAAGTATTTCCTTAGTTCTGCCTTACGGTCCTTTTTACTATGAGGCCATGATGGGTTAGCTCACCCTGTGCCTGAGGGAAAAGGTCAGCTTTTATTAACATTTTATGTTTACCAGTACGCTCCCACAGAGAGGGGCTCCTTAGGGTGCCGTCGGTCAAACAATGTCGACTGGCAGCCCCCAGAGGGAGAGCCTTCTCTGTGGGGGCACCTGCCCTTTGGAATCAGCTGCCCCCGGAGATATGACAGATCCCTGACTTACGCACCTTCCGCCGAGCCCTGAAGACGTTTTTATTCCAACAAGCCGGGCTGGCCTAACTTTTTTAACTTTTTAATTTTTAATTCTTAATTGTAATGAACAAATTTTTATATCCATGGTTTTTTAAATTGGGGTTTTAAATTCACGGGCCAAATTGATTTAATTTATTTTTAATTGTTTTTAAGTTTTGTATTGTCTGTGTTTTATCCGATGGCTGTTCACCGCCCTGAGTCTTTCAGGAGAAGGGTGGTATATAAATTTAATAAACCTAAACCTAAAAAATTCTCAAAAAAACAGACTGTGATCCAATCTTTCTATTTCACTAGAGGAGCATGGTATATAAAGGCAGCACCGAAGCTATTTTCAGCAATGGCTCATTTACAACTACTCTTCGATGCCCATCTAGGACCCTATTCCTCTGTTGCACCTCTTGAAAAGCTCCAGTTTAAATTTCTAAGGGCCTGCAATATGTGGGTAGACCCCTTAGTTTCCAATACACAGGAGGCAGGCCTGTACAAGATAGAAACTAGTGCATGTATCCGCATTGTAACACATTAGCTGAAACTACTGTTCTTCCTCACAGGCCTGAGCTCTTTCTTATGGAGAATAACTATAAATTAACATGGATTAATGCTATTGTATTAAAACGTCAACATCTCTGTCTCTCCAAGGAGGAGTTCCTAATGGTGGACTATGAACATGCACTCAGTGTATTTAAACAACATATTAAAGACCAAGAAATTCAACAGGACTCATTTTACCCAAGAATGTTTTCTTAAACCGACAGGACCTCCCCCCATCACAAACCAGCAAGATATTTATATTACATAACTGTCTCTAAATTTCAGAGGACATTAACTTTAGCATTTTGGAATGCTCTGCCCACACCAGTTCTAGAAGGCCAATATAAAAAAATTACATATGAGATGAAGCTGTGCCCCTGTGGAGAAGGGACCATTGAAACAGCAGCTCATATCCTGTTATATTGCGCCCCTCCAAGGGACTCACAATTTTGTCTTATAACATCTTACCTGATTAAATATCCCAGAAACTCTGAACATTTTTACATTACATTACTATTGTTGAATCAGTATGATTCAGGTACTCTGAATGTAGCTAAGTTTTGTTAAGTTAGGCGGACTTTGATCACCCATTAATTTCATTGTCAATCGTAACATATTATTATGCCTTGTGCTGTTTGGTTCTGTTCAGCTTTGCTTTATTTTAATGTTTAATTTTTTGTGCTGGTCCATGATTGTAATAAGCATAAATTGAAATAATTCCTGGTCCTTTCATCTAAAACTGTTCACCAGAAATTCCAAAATCTGAACATCTACTCATAAGATATGTTGAGAGGTGACCGACCCTTGCAAAAGAATTATCTAACAAATCAGGCCTCTGACCTATCAGCCCAATCCTTGCTAAAGGTAACTAACAGACACTTGTCTAGTGATTTTTTCCAAAATCTATTCCTTGGTGATTTCAATATCTAGAAATTGAACCTTATAAGGTTCAATTTCTCAAGTAAACTGGCCTTTTAGGCAATCTGAATTTTTACTGGATACAATTTCACTTGCTCTTATCTAAAATTTAGAAATTGCTTTTAAGTGTTCACATTCTAGCATTTGAAGTTAGCCTGGTTTTCATTTTGAATTTAGAATTGTTTTCCAGATGTCATGCCTTGAATTAATCTGAGCCAATGTGAGAATTACCCTAATGCAGTGGTTCTCAACCTGTGGGTCAGGACCCCTTTGGGGGTCAAATGACCCTTTCACAGGGGTCACCTAAGACCATTGGAAAACACATATTTTCAATTGTCTTAGGAATAGTTTTATGGTTGGGGGTTACCACAACATGAGGAACTGTATTAAAGGGTCACGGCATTAGGACGGTTGAGAACCACTGCCCTAATGAAAGCAAGGGAAGATCTTAACTGAAGAACTAGAGAATCACAATACAATGTTTCAAACTCTTGAGGGATCTGTTACATAAATTTTACATAGCGTGAAGTATTATTATTAACAAATAGCTACTTATTTAAGAGGAGTAAACTTAGCAGCTTCTAGTAGTTTGTCAGGCCAACAATTGCACTTTGAAATTGTTGGTTCTTAATGCTCTCTGAGCTTGTTCTTGTTTTGTTTTGTTTATTGTTTTTTTGCAGATACTTTATTACCAGACTAGATAACATTATCAGTGCAAGTGAGAATGGAATTTGATAGCTGTTTATATATACTATGTTTCTTCAAAAATAAGACCCTGTCTTATATTTTTTTGAATCCTGAAATAAGCATCTGGCCTTATTGCCATGCTCTCAAAAGCCCGATTCAGCTTATTATCAGGGGATGTCTTATTTTAGGGGAAACAGGGTAATAAGTTGTCCTGCCAATCTTGGTGGGCATGTGTGTTCATCCTTGAAGGTTCCTTGTCTCTGTTACTGTATCTTCCCTGTTTACCTGGTGCTGTTTCTTCCTTATGCCTCTGTCATATTAAAACAGGAACAGTAGAGAAGATATATGAGACAATAAGCATCATAATGGAATACAGAAATAGTTTCAAAAGAAGGCAGCACCATATTATCCTTCCTGGAAACCCTCATGAGCAAATAAACATTGGCAAATTAGAAACTCACGTTTATTAAAACTTAACTCACATTAGAGCTTCACTGTCAAAACAACAACCCAACCACTCACAAGAGGAACTGCATACAAACATTATTCAGATAAGTGCAAACTCACTGTAGTAACCTGGAATATCAAAAAGGGGAAGCAGACCACCCATAAGTCATCTTCCATTAGATACCCAGCAACTTCATCACAAAGTGGCTAAGTACAATGCTCAACTATTACAGCCTACACAAAAAAAGTGTTCCCATACATCAAAAACATCTGAGACAATGAAACAGACTACTAGGTATAATCATTCATTATCACTGAAGTTAACCAAGCAACAAAATCCTTCCAAAACATTTTAAGCAAACCAAAAGATTCAGCGTCCAAAGAGGAAAAATTGGATTCATCATACAGTGTAAACACTACGTAGGCTGTTAAAAAAAAGACTAGCAGACTGCTTTCCATGAACATCTGCTGGCAGTCAGAAGACATGATAAAAACTCCTCGTTTCAACTGGGAAACTGTTAGCGTTATTGATCAAACCAAATAAAAAAATGCAAGGGAATTCCTAGAAGCTTGGCATTCACCCAAATAAGCCATCAATAGACACAGAGACACAACCACATTTTACGTATTATTTAAAAGACACAATCAAAAACTTGGATGGGAAACAAACAGCCTAGAACACATCTTCACAAGCAACTAAAATCCTGCTATAGGAAACAGAACGAAATCAACTATCAGAGAGGAAACAATGCCCTAATCAAGGAACTACTAAGGAGGAAACAACATCTCTACTAAAATTGGCAAGGCAAACTACTACATATAAACAACAAAGCTCAGTTTTCCACATACTGATGTTACTGGTAAACAATCTTCAAGAAAACAATTAAGCTCAGAGAACCAAAAATCCACAGTTCAAAATGGAGCTATACATATTCTCTTGCATTGATATTGTGTAAATTTAAGTAAATGTGTCTCTGCTTCTATAGAAAGGTGTTATATAAAAGTCTAACTACATACCTCCTGCCTGTTTCTTATTAAACAAGGACTCTCTACAAGATTTTACCTCGACAAAATTACAGCAAAACATGATGTTCTCTGAAACACTGCAGCCCTCCAAAGGAGATACACCTCTACAGATTTAGGACAATTTGGAGTAGCCAGCTCAAGGCCACCAAGTTGCTGCAAGAAAATTCTATGTGGTCAACTCATCCCAGGGACAACTCGTGCAAGAGGTCAGAGACAGACCCAGGTAGGTGGGCTAGCAAGCGGGTGGATAGAGTGCAGATCGGTGGGGCAGGGGTTTTCCATTTTCACACCCCCTGCCACTGCCGCTGAATTCAGTGGGCAAGTTGGGCAGTCGGGAGGCAGCAGTGGCCAGTGGTATCCTATTTTCATACACCTCAGCACCACCAATTCTGGCCTCTTTAGCCCAGAGCTCAATGTGGCAATGGCAGGGGATGTCCCTGACAGCCGCTGCCTCCCTCCCACCTGTCCCATCCAGCGACACCATAGTTCCTAGTTTTTTTGGCCCAGAACGCAGCACAGCAGCAGCAGGGATGTGAAAATGGGGAGCCCCCTGCCACCACCCTGCTGTCTCCTCACCTGCTTGCTCACTCACCCACTTGGTTCTCCCTCTGGGCACCAATAGCAAGTTGTCTGCACAGCAAATTGGCCATGTGAAGTTGTCCTGCAGCAACTTGGTGCTAGTGAGTTGGCCAGGGAGACTTGGCAGTGGCAAGCTGGCCATGCTATGTTGCTGCAGTGAGTTGTCCCATTCTGGCCCCTATCTTCTTTGCCTTCTGTAAGAGCCTCAAAATGTGGCTCTGCTGATTGGCCCTGAGTCCCGGTCGGACATTCAGTGATGAAGGTAGTCGGTTGACTAGGAAAAAGATCCTGCCTCCTGTAGTATTCTGTTTTTTTAACTTATTAAATCTGTTAATTTTAGTATTTAAATTTTTGTACCTTTGCATGTAAATTGTGCAGAGTCGCTTGACAATGAGATGGAAGGCATATGACTTTAATAAATAAAATAGAAGCACCAGAATTATAAATGCTATGTAAATGCTATTCAAATTAAATTAGATGATAATCTTTATAAGTGGCACAAAACTGTCCATTAACTGAATAAAGTTAACAAAGAAATTATTTTGGTCCTCATCTTGTTTTGCATTACAATATTTACCTGTTTGGATGCCTAGTTGGCTGCTTCGAGAAGTGGATGTTATGAAATCTGGATCCCAGATAGGAGAATTTTGACTGTATACCTCTTCCTCCAACATGGACAGGAACCTTAACACAGAGGTCAAAGCAGTATTAATGTACATAGTGTAACCTACCAAGATAACTTGTTCTATTATAGTGAAAATTGAACAAAAATAAGAAAGCAGGTGTATCTTCTATAACATAAATGGTATAGTCAAAATAGCTGATTTTTAAAGTATTAAAAGCGGAAGACATGGAAGAGCAAGTACTTTTTTGGCTTAATTCCCTGAAGTACTTCAATGTATTAAAATAGAATCATTTTATTAGTATCTAATCATTTTAAAGATTACTATGTTCAAATAAACTGTTCATTCACTTGTTTTTCCATTCTGACCACATGCAGCTATTCAGGGTGGGATATTTAGAATATTTTAAATAAATTATCTGGTTTGATAATGATGATTCCAATGATATGGCTATTCTAAGATTCAAATGTTACATAACAGCTATATATAAAAAGTAGACAGATCAGCCTTACTTACTACTTTTACTTGTTATAAGCTGCCCTAAGTAATGCAGACTCTAGAAGGAAGATATAAACATGTGTGTGAGCATGTGTGTATGTGTGTGTGTATACATACATATGCATATATGTACATATCTGTATACACAGAAATACATATATGTCTATCTGTTTATGTGTATAGCAGATAGATAGAGATAAGATAGACAGATTAGATAGATAGATATAAATGTATAGCACGTAGCTATAGAGATAGAGATATAAATATAACCTCCCACCTTCTGGTGTGCTGCTTAACCATTATAGGCAGGTATTTCACTTGGTATGCTGAAGAACATCAAAAGACAGATACTAATTTATTCAAAGAAGATCCAGCAAATATGGGAGGAGTGTGAGAAACAAACAATCAAGAAATATGCCACAACTAGTAATTTCATAGAATAACCATGAAGAACTTGGAAAAGATATTCAGATGCTGTAATATGTCTATAGTTAGAAAGATCAAAATAATGCAAGCAATGGCATTCTCTATGACATTCTAAGAAAGTGAATGTTGACCTTTGAAGAAGCAGGATGGAAACAATAATGATGCTCTTGGAATTTGGTGTTGGACAAAATGCTTAAAAGCATAATGGGTTGCTAAGAAAACAAACAAATACATCACCAAACAAAATCAAGCCAAGTTCTTATTCAAGGTACAAATGATCAAAATGTTCTATTTATCTTGCAAATACCTAGCCTCTCCAGGGAAGATTCTAGTGCTGAGCCAAGCATAAAGATGTGGATGTCCAGTAACATGGTGGATGAATTCACCATACAGATGGGGACACAATTGGAATACTTGGTATACCAGGTTAGGGGATAGATGATCACAGAAAAAGCGTATCTATCTATGCTAAGTGTTGACACTGATTTGATGGCGGCTAATGAATGAATCCATCTATCAATGTGAAGATATATTATCAGCCCAAACAAATCTTATGTGAAATGAAGATGTCTTTACTGAAGTTGTGGACTATACAATCCACCATGAGGACTGGTAAATAGATGTTTTTTGACCTCTCACTTTCAGACTAAGTGATTAGAGGGGAATATGGTTACTTTTCAGAGAGATGAATGGAAGCTGTGGCTATATATTTGTAATGCAGACTTCCAGAGGACCACTAGGTGGCAGTAAAGCAATCCTGATGGAACCCAGCAGGCCATTAGATTTTGCTTTTATTAAAAAAAATCCTTCTAAATTTTAAGGATATTATTTTCCTCAAAGACATTGTTTAAAAACTGTTGCCCTATATCTATGAAAGCTATATTTTATTCCTTAAATATTTAGTTAGAGTTTAGTGGATTTTAGTTTGGGACAAAGGAGGTAGAGAAATAAAGTACAACTACACATTTTCTAGCCAAAATTACCAAATGGCTTAATGTTATTTCATATGTAAGTACTGTATTTTTAAAAATATCCATGCATTTTTATCTATGACTGCAACAAGATGGCTTAGAAAAATTAAGCCACATCAAACAATCCTGAATAAATTCCCAAAGGAATTATACCAGCAAAGAAACAACAAAATCTATTTTAATAATAATAATAATTTAAGGAAAAAACCAGAAATGAAACCACTTATAGAAATAAACTAACCCTAAATGGATGCTCATCCTAAAAGCTTTGGTTTTGGTTTTCTAATCTTAACAAGCTCTGAAAACAAATAGTAGCTAATATCACACATCACAACAGGTAACAGAACCATTTTAGAGACTGCTTAAGCTTCCCCTGGCACCACTTTTCCCTGGCAAAGTGATGGCAATTACTCTTCTGACTGTTAAACTGATATTTATAATCTTCAACTCTTTAAAGTGATATTGCACCTTGAAACTACATTAAAGCATGCCTGTTATATTCTTTCCTTGCTGTCTGTTGAAGACTCTGCTTTGAAAAATAAGAACCCACCCAGAATTCTAAATGGCAGTTTCACCTATATAGCCAGGCAGTTTAGTTAAAGCAGCCCCAGAGTAATAACATTAATTATTGCAAAAATAAATTTTACAAATATATAATGGTTCAACCCATATATTAAAAGGAATATGTATTTTTCTTACACTGAGCTGATGCAAAGAAGATGCTTTCCATTCCAGAGTTCCCATATAGCTAGAATGATTATTAATATCCATAAAAATTATCATTCCAGTTAGAGTATATTAGCTATGTATTTTATTCTAGGAATTAAACCTGCTAAAACATAATGCAACCTATTTATGAGTTAACAAAACTATGAAATTTAATTGTATGACTGTAGTTCTACAGACAAGGGAGTGATCAATTGATCACCTTGGGATTTAATTCTAATTACATGTGCTTAACTGTGAGGCTGATATTGCTAAAGCACTTACCTTGGAAGAAAATCAACTGAATTCAATTGATAAGTTTTAAATAAGCCTATATAGGATGGTGCTAATTTTTTGCCCAAATCCTCAAAATGACTGATTACATTAAGGACTATTATTCCAGGATATCTGCTTTCTTATTTCACCTTGAATATAAGACCCTGTCAGCTCAAGAAAAAAAAAGACAAATACAAACAAATCAAATTTGGACAATGTTTGATATAAGCTATGGTTCCAAGGAAAAGGCATTAGATTCCTTAATGTTACATGAGAAATATGACTGCCTATTAAAACTAACCACTTAGCACACTCATTAATCATGTTAACAGCTCAGCCTTTCTCTAACCTCATGCCTTTCAGAAGTATTGGTTCTGGTTGCCATGCTAGTTGGGAATTTTGAGAACTGAAGCTTATTGGAATTCAACAAACTTAAAGAACAGAAGGATGATGTTTGCTAGCCAAAGCAATTTTGTGAACAGCTTGTCTGATGACAGAATCAGCCAACTCGCTGTGGGACAATTCAACAAATACAAAAGTTAAAGTAATTTCAATGAAATCATGGCCAATAATAATAAAAGAAAGTCAATCCAGAAATACAAAAGTTACGATAATATTGATGAAAATGTAGTCACCAATAATTAAAAGTAACTCAATGAAATGATTAATGCAGCATTGAATTGTCCCATAGTGAGTTGGCCATGGTGAGTTGGCCATAGTAAGCTATCCTAGATCCATCTGATAAGTCAGACTCTGAAGTAGAAGACAGATTCTAACTCTGCAATCAGGAGCCAGTCGGTTCTCAGGTAACTGTAGCCAAAACTAAGGAACAGAAAGGATTGGAAAATTAACTTCAGGTCTTAAACATCTACTGCAAAAACATAACAAGCTAAATCACCTGACTTTTTCTGAGCAGAAAATATCCTAAGCCCTAATATGCAGAAAGATCAATTGAGTAAAACAAATGTTCTGTGAGGCTCATCTAAAGAAAAAGGTGATTCAGGAAAACAGGCATACCCAAATCAGTGCTTTAAAAGAAGGGCTTGGGAGTCAAATTTCTGTTAGCAAACAATGATTTTCCAATTCTGAATATGAGTTCGTGAATGTGCTGTTTCTGATTTTGGGATTGGTACAAGACTGCTCTCACATTTGAATCTTGGACTTGCACACCTGGAGCCTTCACTTCTGAAGTAATCTTGTTTTTCCTGAGCATTTACATTTTTGCACTATGATAAGATCTATAGCTGTCATAAAGAACTCTGATACAAGTACAATCTCCTGTACTTATAATTGTTGGCACAGGGCTGACTATTTGCCAACCTCACATAAGAAGTACCTCAACTGTAATCAATGTTATGGAGCAACTACTAGCTAAAAATGAGTAACTGAAAGCTCAGCTGACACATTTGCCAATACAGATGGAAATACCATTTGCCAATACAGATGGAAATTTGATTGCGCTCGCTGCTAGGTTCTTGCTTTGGGAAACTAAATGTGGTCTCTTATCTTGAATATTTCTATTTAGACTATAAAGTTAGGTTCATTATCAATTGTTTTTAGTTCAGCTGCTAAATGGGCTCTTCCCTTTATAGTGAGTGCATCAGGTAATTCATGTTCATGTTTGACAATCCTACTAAATCCACCCTGTCAAGGCATAACATTAGATAATTGTGACTAGAAGTCATTTCAGTGGCTGTGTATGTGACTGACTCAGGTTCTTGGCATTCAGTGCCAGGGGGGCTGGTGGTATCCTAGATAAAATAAACCAGAGTAGAATATGCTTACATTTTGCAAAATTTAAGTCATACGTGCTTGCAAATTCATGGGCATCTAGACTAATGAAAAACACATTTCCATCCAGTTTCTTACCAAATATAAAATGGCTTCTAACTCCAAATGCCTAAGACATCAGTTGGCCCAGATTTCATCTGCCTATTAAGGTCAAGACAAATGATAACCCTGATATATATTGTACTGTGGAGATTACAGTACCATATCCAATAAAAAAAAACCCCACCCTACATTCTTCTGTACCAAGTAAATGGATGGCTCCTATTTAGACAGATTCCTAAACCAAGATTACAAGCACTTCTACTCAGCCCCAGCTCTTGAACCATGCCCAGAAAACATGTGGTAGTATTTGTGATCATCTAAATTTCAGTTTTCCACTCTTATGATCTTAGACCAGAGGTCTTCAAACTTGGCAGCTTTAAGACTTGTGGACTTCAACTCCCAGAATTCTCCAGCCAGCATAGTTTGAAGACCTCTGCTTAGGCTATAATAAATTCTGGAGTCCAAGTAATACTTGAACCAGTAGTTCACAGAGACTTATAAGATTCCCCAAGGTTAAGAACAGCTCCGTTTCCAGTGGAATTCACTGTCAGACCAGTGTTTTCTGGACCTGGAACATGGGTTAGAGTAAATTGAAATGGACTTAGTAAAACATTAGAAAACCTCAAATAACTTCTGTTTCTCTGACTGAGTACAAATTCATAACCCACATCCTCTGACCAAAGGCAACTCTAAATTTCAGCTTCCCTAATTATGTGGAACTACACATCCTGCACAAAAAGTTTCCCAACACTGTCTACTTAGTATTATAACTTCACAGATTTCAGCAAGCAAGAAGATGATAAACTACCATCTAATTGGCCTTATAGCAATAGCACTTAGACTTATATACAACTTCACAGTGCTTTACAGCCCTCTCTAAGAGGTTTACAGAGTCAGCATATTGCCCCCAACAATCTGGGTCCTCATTTTACCAACCTCAGAAGGATGGAAGGCTGAGTCAACCTTGAGCCTGGTGAGATTCAATCTGCCAAACTGCTAGCAGCCGGTGATCAGCAGAAATAGCCTGCAGTACTGCACACTAACCACTGCGCCACCGCGGCTCTAATATAGTTGCCCCACTGACCTGATCACTGCCCAAATGAGCAGATCTAGTTTGAATTGGGGCTTTCATGATTTTATAAGCAATAACCTTAGCAAAATTCATCCACTTCCCTATTGCACAGGCTTCTGCTGGTGTTGTGTTTGTAAAAACATAAATTATGGGAACTGTAAAATTGAAACAATTTCCAGGCTGTCAAGCATCTCCATCTGGAATAAATATTCTCTGTCTCCATCACTGAACGTTTGGAGCATTTGCAAAAGATATGCATCTGTACTAAGTTAAGCCTAGTGATGCTTATAATTTGCTTCATATCCAAGATGGTGATGAATGGAAAATTTCTCACACCCATCATAATCATTTTTAATACACAGTAATCTTGTCTATGCAATGTTGTGCACCTGTTGACTTCCAACATCGGAGGAATATTATTTGCCAGGACTATTAAACTCTGTCTGGATGACATTCTAATCCATTTATCTTATTCTAAACAATATGACACTCATATTGTATGAGTAGTCTTGCAGTATCTCCAAGTACATCACTCCTGTGTTACATTATAAAAATCTGAATTTGAAGCACATCAGATTTTTGGGGATACTGCATCTCACCAACACAGATACAGATGGAGCCTAACAAAGTACAAGCTATTAAATCTGGCAACTACCCCAGAAAGTCAAGAGTGTTCAGAGGCTAATGGGTTTTGTAAACTATTATTGTTCCTTCGTTCCAAGTTTTACTGAGTTCAGAGCCCTTTAATCTACTGCATACGCAAACATTACAGTATTGGGATACACTGGCTCAGAAAGCTTTCGAAAAACTAAAGAAACTTTTTTCTATTCAGCCTATCCTGCAATATCATTTCTCACTGAAATAGTTGCTTTAGATGCCAAATGGGAGGCATCTGCTGCAAGCTGCAGTCATAGTTTACTTATATTCTTGTGTCTATTATTTTAGAAAATTAAAACATTGTTCCATCTGTGATAAGAAATTAATAATCAAGATGGCTTTTGATATTTTAGGAATGCAAAGAAGAAGTTGAATCAGGTAGTAGCTTCATTGGCCACTGTTCTTTCTCTGGATTAATTTCAAGGTGGTACATTCCAAGCATTCAGAACAAGAAAGCAATCAACCCGGAAACCAAACCAGAAACCAAACCAACACATCACATAGCAATCACATCACAATCCTCAATAGTGATTCTTCCTGGACATATTACTATTTCACTGACAAACTGCCTGTAGAACCCGGTAAACCTAGTGTCCCGCCTTCAGTTTCTGGGTCAGGTGACTTAACCTGCTGCTTTCTTCCACAATAGGTGGCTAATTACCTGACTGTTCCATGCTTGCATGTTCATTTTCCAACATAAACTCATCAGAAAACAATATACATACTTAAACCACATTATAATACTGAGACTGCTTATGTTGCTAGGAGTTAGGCAGCATATAAATTTAATAAATTATTATGATTGGTCACATAGTCAACCTGATGTTTAGTCTGGAGTTTTTCATTTGTTGTTGTTACATAAATTTTCTCTTTGTTGTCTGGGGTTTTTGCAGTCCAGATCTAGTACCTATATTGTAGTCACAACTTGCTTCCCTATTAATTTTAAGAGCAAGGCAACAAATCTAAATAAGCCAGTTTGTGCTATTTTTTCCCCCTCTAAAATCTATATGAATATTTACACATTTGTATTATTTGAAGCCTTTGGCTTATGAAAACTAATATTTTGCCAAAGTCTGCTCAATGCCTTTTAAGATGCTTTGTGAATGGAAGACTACATTTATGGAAATATTAATATTCTGAACATTTTCAAAAATGAAATTTTGCAATTAGGAAGTGTTCCATTGAAATGCAAAAATACAGGATCCCAGTCCAAGCCAATTTGTATTATTGGATATAAATATTTTAGGTACATTAAGGATTTTTTTACTGTTTTTCATTATTTGAATCCAGATGAAATTATAATTGATCTACTGATTGATAGATGCTTTGGGAAGACTAAAATTCTTCATATACAGGTAGGCCAGTAGAGGCACATACATTATTCCCAACAGATGATAATTTTTCTGCTGTATTAATTTACATATTTATATATACAATATTCTGACATCAATTTGCAGCAAGAACAACCTTACCCTAAATGGTTAATGCTGAGCTTTTTATCCTGAGTAGTTTTCATCTATAAACAACAAACCTTCCTAAATACTCTGCTATTCTATACATATTTATTCAAGTACCACTGAATTGAATCACACTAACTCCTAGGGAAATGCAGACCTGTAATCCAGATACTGAATGCATTAAGTTATGCCATGAGCGCGGGAGGGAACTTCATATGAATGTACAAAGGGTGTGTGTTTGCTTAAATCATGATGACGTTTCTTCCATTTGCTTTTTATGATCCATTTGTCAACTGGACAGCCTCCCTTCCATCCCCACTTATGAGAATTTGCATTTAGAAACTCTGAATCCACAGTATTAATTTACAGATATGGAGTTCTTCTGATAGCTTCTGTCAACATCAAGAGAAAAGGAGTTCCAGTGTTTCGGATCCAAGTATAGGAAACAAGAGCTTTAAAATCCTTTCGTAAAAATAGATAACTATTTGTGGATCATACTTTATGATAAAATTTTTACTTCATAGTAAACCAGTGCCTACTTAATAACCCACAGTTGGCTGAGATCAAATAGCATGTCAAGTCAAAATCAAAAAACCACATTATGGCTTACAATTATCAGGAACAAAGAGTTAAATAACTACAGAATGGTTCCAGAAGGCTTTAACAGAAAATATTATTCCAGAATAATTCTATAGTTTGTTTGTATACTTTGTTAATTGCAGTTTCTCTTGATACTGCTCTCCATGATAAATAATTATGGCGTATTTCCCTTCAGACTTTACAGTAAGGAGAGACTATTACAATAACAGGTCATGATCACACTGAAAGAACATAGCTACCATATCCAGACTGCAAAACTCTGGACTGCACTAAATGATAAAAGAATTTTCTTTATGTCTCTCCCATCAAGTGATTATCTGGAATTTTGCAGTCCAAACCTTGTAACTCCGTAAAAGAGTAATATGTAGTTTTCAAATTAATCAGAAAGTTGGTAACTTTAAAAAAAAATTACTTGGGAAAATGTGTTAGGATTAGTGTTAGTTTCTCAAGAGGAAGTTTGTCCTTTTCCTGTCTTGCGTGTTCAAGAAGTTGCCGTCTCATAACGGTAAAAACAGAGCGCAGCAATGTTCTCCCAAAAATTTGTGTTGTTTCATATTGAGGTAGACTGTCACAAAACTGGGGGACATTGCAGTAACACAGCCACCTAGAAAGGAAAAAATAAAATAGAAACTCAAGTAATCCAAATGACTATGCAATGTATTTCAACCAAACTCACTTAATAACTGTTTACTTTACAGAATGAATTACTGAAATTTCTAAACAAGCATTTTATATCATATAATTATTCTGTATGTGTTCTGTAACTAACTGAACCGCAGAACACATCTACATTCAGCAGAATTGTGTAGCCTAGAAGATTTCCTAATATCTCCTAGATGAACCAGATTGTAATAGATTATAAACCAGATTCCCAGATTTAAGCCAGGGTTGTGAAAGGAATCTGGCTGGGGGTCCCTGATGAGGACTGATTTTTCTGGAAAGGGGATCCATTAGGGATATTTGGAAGCTTAGAGTGTGAGTTAAAGTGCTCCAAGGAGTCAGATCCCCTCCCAGGGAAGTGTTTGTATGAGTGATGGTGAGGAGGTATTCTACTTTTGGACCAGTCAGCCAGGATGGGGGA
>JANHZT010007478.1:211488-221681 GCA_032468215.1 Stegonotus admiraltiensis | reverse complement strand
TATCCTAAAATTTTTGAATGTAAATAAACTATGTTATTGAACAACTGCCATCATATGTTAAAAGTAGAGCAAAAATATTTGTTATGATGGAAATACTAGTTCATATTGTATAAATTAATACTACACCAATGTTTTTATTGATAACAAAGATTTCAACTATCATATTAACTTTACCTACCTCATTGGTAATATCGTATACAACTATAGCTGCCTGTGCTCCTCTGTAATACATTGGTGCCAAACTGTGGTACCGTTCTTGACCAGCTGTATCCCAAATTTCAAATTTTACTGTTGTGTCATCAAGACATACCGTTTGCGTTAAAAAAGCAGCTAAAGAAAAAGAGAAAGGAACAGAAATTGGGTTCTCTGCATGTCCCATTGGCTTAGAACAAAAAAAAAAAATTCCATGATAGTAATAATGTTTTATTTTAATAGGTTTATAGACACAGGGCTGCATGTTAGAGTTGACTTCTAATACTAGTGTATATACTATAAGGTCAAATCTAAATTCAATTCATAACTTTGCAAGTGTTAAATTTCAATAAAAATATTTAAATATAGGAAGACAATCTTTCATATAGCAAAGTAGATCTTGTGCTGATGACACTTATCTAAATCCAAACTATAAGGAGTTTTATGATTAATGAAGATAAGATTTCCTTTTCCACTCCATGTATTCAAAAATTACTAGACTGAGGAAGGTTCATTTAATAATTTGTCCATGTAATTACAAGGTACTGAGCTTGATTATAAAAAAAGATCCGCTTCTGAACTTCGTGCTTGATGTGGAAAAGAATGAAATTCTGACTTTGGATTTTACAGATTATACTAATAGATAGAAATGACTTGTTCATATTATTATGGAAAAGCAAAAAGCTGTGATTTGATGTTAATGCCTTATTTTAATGTAACAGACTTGGAAGTCAATGCTTCTTTTTCTCCCCTCCCCCATCTTTCCTCACTTCAGTTCCCCCTCCCCCCTCGTCCCCACTGCTCTTCTATTTACTTTTGTATTTTATAATACTCTATAACTTAATAAAACTTAATAAAAATGTTTTTTAAAAACCTTTAGCTTTATTCAGAAGGAAAGCTGATCTTTGTTCTATATTATTTCCTTACTTCCTATTAAACACTTTGCCATGCCCCAAGTTTCTAAAATTAAATGATCAATTCCAACTTCGTTTTTCTAGTTTCTTAGTTATTATGGCAATTATCTATTTCTTAAAGTTTATTTCAGTGCAGAGAAAAATGCACACACACACATGAACATGTGTGAGATATTCTGGGAAGAACAAGTAGATCCAAAACAATGCAGAAGTAATAGACTGCTACAGTTCTGCAGCATATTGCAAAGAAAGGAATAAAAGTGTAAAACAAATGGGAACAAGCTTTAAGTCTGATCTCTATTATAAGCGAGTGTATCAGGCAGACTTCAATTTTCTAAGAAAGTACAAGTTACTGTAGATCTAATGGTTTATACATTTTCTTTATTATTTTATTTTATTTATTAGATTTGTGTGCTGCCCATCTGGGATTACAAACACTGAATGTCAGTAAACATTAAAATGATCAGACACTAAATAATAATGGATTCAACTCCAAAACAACTGGAGCACCACTTGAACACCATTGGCACTGACATATTCACTATTAGTCAATTGCAAAAGCTGACTTTACTCAGAACAGCTTATATCCTGCAATGATATCTGTAACACTATCGAACGTCTACATCTGCCTATCCCAGGTCCTTGGAAAGGACTTGATAGGTAGACAAAAATGCCAAATCCAATCTGAACATCCAGTTGACTATGCAACAAACCATCATTTATAATTGAAAGATGCAGGGAAGAGAGTATAAGTACACAGGGGCAGAAGAGGAAATTTGGAGCATAAAGAGCAGGATGTATATAGAACTTCCACTGTGGTCTAGTTTATATGTAACACTATTTCCTTAGGGAGGCCAAGTTACTCGCATCTGTGGCAATCCTTAAGCCACACGTGCCTCCTGAGTAACAGACGGACTGGTAGCCAGACATCCGCGAGGATCTCCTGGCTTCACACACAACCCCACGGTCCTTTTAAGGACCTTTTAAGTACCAAAAAAAAATAACCATTTCCTTACACCCAGGGCTCTATGACATATTTTCTTTGACATAGTCACTGGAAGTTAGGTTGCATATCTGGTCTCTGGATCGGTAGTGAAGTTCTCCAAACTTCTGATACCAAGTGACTTCAAACTGCCTTCCTTCCACTCAGCCTGAGAAGTGGCTGTTCATAATCTCCATGGCAGCCATGTCATAGATCCAACCCAGAACACTGGTCACACACCAGATCTAATATTCTTATAGGAGCAATGCCAATGTGATCTATATGGGGAATCTAAAAATATCCTTGAGACTCTGTTACACCACCCGACTCTGGAGAGACCAAACCCACCCAAATGGTCTGCCCCCAGAGACTGATGGACCCAGAAGGAACTGGGGGATATCCTGGAGGATTTGCTAACCCTAACCCTATGTGATCTCTCTTGACCCTTCGCTCCCATTATTTCCCATGGTTCACAGAGAAATTAAAGGTTCTGAAACTGAGACACCTAGATTGCCACTGGAGATGAGGATAAGTCTGCTATTAAGGTCTAAAAAGAGTTGTAGTAGCACAGTGGTTAGAATGCAATATCAGAGGTTAACTCTGCCTGTAGGCTCAAAGTTGACACAGCTTTCCATCCTTCTGAGTCAGTAAAGTGAGGACACAGATTGTTGAGGGCAATATGCTGATTTTGTAAACCAATCCAAGAGTGTTGTAAAGGAAGGGTCCCCAACCTCCAGGCCGTGGACCAGTACTGGTCTGTGGCCTATTAGGAACTGAGCCATACAGCTGGAGGTGAGCGGCAGGTGAGTGAAACTGAGCATGCACAGAATCTAGGTTGCACAATTCCCACCCCACCCCATGGTCAGTGGAAAAATTGTCTTCCATAAAACTGGTTCCTGGTAACAAACGGGTTAGGGACTGCTGTAAAGCACTGTACAGTGATATATAAGTTTAAGTGCTACTGCTAACCCTGCACTACAATGAAAAATTGCATTTTCCATAAAATGAAAAAATAATACTTCTCTGCTCTTATTGCATCTGCAAAATCACTCTTCGATCCTGTTCTGATTGCCGGATCCCACCTAGCCCTAGGGGATTTTTTTTTTATTTATTTATTTTGGGGGGGAGGCTTGAACAATCATTTCCAAGGCCAAGCAGAAGAATTTCCTGAAAAATCACTGAGCTTTGTTCCTGGTTGAAACCCTTCTGTGGTGCAGATCATAATATGTCTAGGGAGTCATCTTGCCTAGTAATTTGGGATCAGTTTGACCCTGTTGCTCCTAGGCAAGTGGACAGGGTCCTTTGTGTTGTCAATTCAACTATCTCTCCATAAATCCTTGTCTCTCTCTCTAGGCTGGTGACTCATCATGAGCAGCAAGTGTGTTCATGCAGTAATGAATTCCTCACTCCAAGAGGGGATATTCCTAGGACTTTTTGAAGAGGCTCTGGTTTGTCCTCTCCTTAAGAAACTATCACTTGATCTCACCTGCCGGGACAATTTCTGTCCAGTTTCCTACCTTCCTGAAAATGGTAGAAAAGGCAGTTGCTTGGCAGTTCCAGAGAGTCTTGTATGAAAAGGATTTCCTGGACCTCTTTCAAGGCCTGGATTCAAGCCTAGCTTTGGGACAGAGATTTATGGATGGTGTCTAGTGAGAGTGAAATGAGAATAATGCAACCATTCTCACCCCTCTTGACTTTTAAATGGCCTTTGATACCATCGACCATGGTATTCTTTTGGTCAGCTTCACAAGTTGGATGCTGGACAGCACAGCTTTAAACTGGTTCAGCTCCTTTCTCTGAGGTTGGTTACAATTGGTATTGATAGGGAGTGAGATCCAACCCGCCTGCTCGCTTGCAGCATTCCATAAGGTTTATACTCTCCTATTTAACATCTACATGAAGTTGCTGCATTGAGATATCATCAATATGCCAATGACACTCAACTCTACATCTCTATACATGAGTAATGCTGTCTCTGCTCTCTTGCAATGCTTGGAGGCTGTGAGGTCCTGGATGGGAGACAACAGATTTCAAATGAACCCTGGCAAGACTGAATGCCTTTGGGATCTGAGATTGTCATGTCTGGTTCTAGATGGGGTTGCACTTCCCTGTTCAGATCCATTTTGCAACTTGAGGGTTCTCTTGGATTCACATCTCCTGCTCCAAGAGCATGGAACAGGGATGACTATGAGAATTTTGCATAGCTCTAGTTTGTGCACCAGCTGCCACCTTTCCTGGATTATGACTCCCTGTGCTCAGTTACTCAAGCCCTAGTCAATTCTCATTTGGACTATTGAAATGCATTCCATATGGGCTTGAAATCCATTTGAAAGCTTAAATTAGTGCAAAGTATGGCAGTGAGAGCAGTATTGGGTTATTATTACACCTCTGCTCCACAAACTACACTGGCTACCCATCTGCTTCCGAGTGTAGTTCAAGATGTTGATTATGAGTTTTAAAGCTCTTAATGGCATAGGTCCAGGTTATCTAATGAAATGTATTGTTCCACTACAACTATCCTGTCCTACACGCCAGCAGAGCAGACCCTATTGTAGATCCCATCAGTCAAAGAACTCTGTCAGGAGCCTTCTCTACTGCAGCACTTACCCTTTGGAACACCCTGCCCTCAAGGGTAAGATCTGCCCCCCACCTCCTATCCTTTCATAAGAGTCTGAAGACCTGGCTCTGCAAATCTGCCTGGGGACCAATGGAGA
This sequence comes from Stegonotus admiraltiensis, assembly GCA_032468215.1. Taxonomy (NCBI): domain Eukaryota; kingdom Metazoa; phylum Chordata; class Lepidosauria; order Squamata; family Colubridae; genus Stegonotus; species Stegonotus admiraltiensis. The sequence goes on along the minus strand of JANHZT010007478.1, from coordinate 216,879 downwards.
AATTCAAGTCTGGAGGTGGCTCTAGTCTAGATCGACAGCAGACTCCACCTCCCCTCCTCTGCTCCCCAATGCTCAACTTTTTTATTAGTCATATTTAATTTACTTTTTTTCCCCTTGTTTTCTTTTGCTATTATTTTACTTTCACTTTAACGTCCTTTTTATTTCTTTATCATTGTGAGCTGCTTAGTGTATCCCATGACAAGATATGTGGCAAATTTGTGTTTATTACAAGAAATCCAAAGAAAGTGACAATGATCTAGCAGATTATACAAACCTAAATACTGTATGATGTATTTTTATTTCAATTTACATCGCCAGAATCTAATGCAATAGACATAACTGGAAATATCCAAAAATTTGAAATAAATAACATCCATGTTATATTGTGCATAGGCTTCTGAGACAAAACTGACCTCAATATGTTTTAGGGCAATCACATGTAGACTGCATCACCGAAGATGGCAACAAAGAGATATAAAAATTTCTTTGCTACCATCTGCTCGTCAACCAATTTTTTTGCAATTCATATCTGATAGCCCTAATTTTATTGGTTACCACATACAAAGATTATTGGCTGAAACTTCACAGGGCAACTGTAATGGTACATGTCTGGCAATGTCCAAGATAACAGACTGTATGTTTCCATTGTACTATTGCACCATCTACAATACAATTAAAACTGATTTAGTAAAAACATTTCAGTTCATGAAGGAAGGCTAAATGTTCAATGTCACCACTAAGTCCCCGATACCAACCCCAAATTTGCTTCCTTTCCATAATCATAGTTCTTTGTACTAAATACTAGTGTTCTGATAACGATACTGTTTTTCATAAAGGGCAATTGCTCATTAATAACAATAGCATTTAGATTTATACACTGCTTTGTAGCACTTTACAGCCCATTCTAAGCAGTTTAACTAATTTCTAACCAATCTTGTTGTATATATGATGTACAATGACAATAAAGGCTATACTATTTACAGAGTCAGCAGATTGCCCCAACAATCTGGGCCCTCATTTTACTGATCTTGGAAGGAAGGAAGGCAGTCAACCTTCAGCCAATGAGGATCAAACTCATGGCAGTGAGCTGCGCTACCCTGCAATACTGTATTCTAACCATTGTGCCATCACAATTCCCACGGTATTTCAAATACATCAAATTATTGGAATTTTATCAATTACTAAGGTTGTATAAAATAATCTATGAACAAATTGTCCCCAATAGTACACTAAATTCTAAATACATGCTCAATCCATGTAAAAGTGTTTTGGATTCAAGGGGGAATGCTTAAAGACCCAAGCATATCAATTACAGTTGTGTGTGTGTCTGTGTGCATGTGCCTGTGTGTGTGTGTGTGTGCCTGTGTGTAAATGTTTTCTGTATTATTGATTACCAGTGTTGATAATCATTGTTATATATCTATAATGGAGAAGTAACGTGGGACTTACCCTACTTTCTTCATAACTGCTCATCCACCATCATGGCCAAAGAAGGCTGTTGGTTCTTCCCAACAATGATAGATGTCAGTGCACCATATTAATAGATTAGATCAGAGGTCCCCAACCCATGGGCCATGGCTTGCTTGCAACCGGGCCGTATGAGTGGTGGGCTGCAGTGTGCCTGGCGCTCACACAAATGAAGTTGTGTGCATGCACACGCACACCTGCCCTTCACACAAACCATCCCCTTTCCCCACACACACACCGGGCCACCAACCAGAAAGGTTTGGGAATGCTGGACTAGACGGAAGATAGAAACTTTATTTTAGTCATTGAGCAATAAAAATTCATTCAATGAAATGAACAACAGCAAAGTACCCTGAACAACATGAATTATTGGCAACTATTTGTGAGTGAAGTTTACACATAATATAATAAAATTTTACTATTTCTACAGACATAAGTTTACCTAGATTGTTTAACGAAAAATAAAAATGATCAATGACCCCAGAAATTTAAATAAAAGAGGGGTAATCAACTAGTGGCAAATGTCCCTATAAAACTGGCAATACAGAAGAAAGCTCACAGGGACAGAGTCAAGTTTCATATGGGGTTTTCCTTTCAAGCCAGCTGTGGGAGAAGATTAAACTGAAGGCTCTCTTGAATTTGAGAATTATAAATGATATAGATATGATGAACTAAATAGTGACTCTCAACCATGGAATAATGAATTAACATCAATATATTGTTTAAGGTTAGTGCAAAGGTCACACAGATACCCATTGCGAATTAGAATCAAAATCACTAAGCTGCTAATAACACAGCTAGCATGTTTTAGGCACTTAAACTGTGTCTTTACTTGTAGTTATAGAAAGATTTTTCATTGATATCAATAGTTTAACAAGGTACTGTTCCAGGACCTCTACTTGCAGTCATTACAAAATAATGTCCTGACAGAAAACGTATTAATCTTCCACATAAACATCACTGGTATTATGGTGCATGTCTCCGCAAGAGGAAAAAACCCCACAGGTCAAACATAGGACAATGCTTATGGGCTATAATTGTGACCGTGTGACTGAGGAATACTGCAAAGGTCATAAGTTTATTTATTTTATTTTATTTATTCATTCTTTCACTGTTGTAACTTTGTAAGTTGGTGATCTGGATTTTGCAAATGATATTGCCTTGAGAAAACTGAGACAAAACTATAATAAGTAACAACTGTCTCAGATGAAGAAGCAACCAAATTGGCCTCAAGATAAGTGCTAAGAAATCAAAGATCATGTATCTGAGTCACACAGACCCCTCCAACAGATATGGGGAATCACACTTAGATCACAGCAACTTGAGGAAGTATAAAGTATACACTATTTGGGTAGTGTAATCGCTCCTAATGAAGATGCAGAGATGGACAAAGGAGGATCACATTGGAAAAGCAACAACTTTTTCCAGAGGATTAAAAAAATCTGATCACTGTCTATATCATTGAAACTTAAATTCTGTATGCTCACCTCTATAGCGATCCCAACAGCCATTAATGCCAGTGAGACCCGGAAGGCATCAGTGAGTATTAACAACAGACCTGATGTCTTCCAACAAAGATGCCTTCATAAAATCCTAAAGATTTACTATTTTGACCATATTACTAAAAATTACATAATATTGTTTTATGCAGAAGATTCCAACTTGCAGGTTATATTCTCCATATGGAGAACAATTGAATCCCCAAGGTGGCAATGAGATAGACACCCCCTCCCACAATAGCACTTAAGACTTATATACCGCTTCATAGTTTTTTTACAGCCCCCTCTTAAGCGGTTTACAAAGTCAGCATATTACCCCCAACAATCTGGGTCCTCATTTTACCTACCTCGGAAGGATGGAAGGCTGAACCACCTTCAGCTGGTGAGATGTGAACTGCCGAACTGCAGCTAGCAGTCAGCTGAAGTAGCCTGCTGTACTGCACTCTAACCACTGCTCCACCTCAGCTCTAATGCCAAACATCCAAAAGGATGTCCTCAAAATATATGGCAAAGAATGTTCATGGAAGATTTAAAAGATTGTAAATAATCATATGAGAAGATGCTAAAGTACTCACCCAAAATAAAAAATGTTGGAGATCCCTTGCTGCCTGATATGCTACGTAGCATGGAAGGATTAATACTAATGCGAACGCAATTTCAAACAAATGGTCGCTGAACAAATGGTCAATAAATGCACAGGTAAGCCTCAACTTACAACCATTCATTTAGTGATTATTCAAAGTAATTTATGACTGTTTTTCACACTTACAACCACTGCAGCATACCCAGGGTCACATAATCAAAATTTGGGCAACTGGAAACTGGCATATATTTATTACAATTGCACTATCCTGCATCATATGATCATCATTTAACATTCTTAGCCAGCTTCTGATAAGCAAAATCTATGTGGGAATCTAGATTCGCTTATTGACCATGATTCATTTAATTGCAATGATTCGCTTAACAATGGTAGCAAAAAGGTTATAAAACAAGGCACAACTTGCTTAAAAACTGCATCACTTAGCAATGGAAATTTTGGGCTGAGTTTTGATTGTACATTCCTGTAATGGTATATAGGAATGACCTTAGCACACCAGGTAGAGATGCTGCCTAGGGAATACACAGATAAAAACACAGCCCACAGATGGATAGTAGACAAAGCAAGAGGCTAAGGAAGGACCTTCCTTGTTATCATGCTGTAAAAGTGATGGTGAGAGAATTGTACTTTCAGGCTTGCAGGTTTCTGTGAATATTTAGCATAAAGTAGAACTAGTTTATCTTGTGGTCTTTCCTGTCTGTGTACTTGTTAAGGCTGACATAAATCTTGGAGCCTGATTAAATAATTCTCCTGCAATAACCTTTACAGTTTGATAATTTAGGGAGTGTCCCACTTGCTCCATCATTATGCAGCTATGACAGGGCTCCCCAACCCCTGAACTGCTACCAGTCCAGAGCCTGTTGGGAACCAGGCCACTCAAGTGGTGGGCGGACACACAAAGCTTCATTTGCACATGTGCATAAGTTAGGTTGCATATGCAAAATCATCCTTTAGTTAACTGTGTCTTATTTAAAAACTTTCTCTAAAAATTGTCACATGGATTTTTAAGCAGATACTTTAAAAATTCACAGTGAATAAGAGCCAATTATACAAGTAATACAATAACCTGTGACAGAGACACAATTAAGCATAATTTAATTTACCTTGACATGATTACCAATTCATAAGCATAAATGATTAAATCTGAAATTGTAACATTTCTCACCTCCAATTGTACTTTCTTGGAACTCATGAAACTGGCCTTTAACAAAGCGAAGCACCAAACTTGATTTGCCAACTGCAGATTCACCAAGAAGAACTAACTTGAACTGACATATTTTATTCCCAGCATTGGGCCCATTGGGTCTAGTTGCTCCTCGGCTGGCCATATCCAAATTGAAAAGGAGTCCCTTGTTTCAGATTCTTAAAAAAAAAAGATTCCAGGATGCAAACCTCAATGTGCCTTCCCCTCAAGGCAGCCTGTAATATAAAATAGCATTCACATTTTAGAAAAGATCATAGGCAGAGTTAAACCAACAAGTATAGTAATCTTTATAGGGTGCCTTGGTTTTCAAAACATTTATGTATATTTTATAGCAAGTTAACCAGCAAGGAATTACAACAAATCAAATACAGTATATATAGCCGCGTGCCACAGGTGACACACGTAGTCATATCAGTGGGCACGCGAGCTTAGCTCCAGTGCACATGTGCGTGCCAGCCAGCTGATTTTCGGGCCTTCTGGGCCCACCAGAAGTAGGGAAACAGGTTGTTTCCTGCCTCTGGAGGGCCTGGGAGGTGGTGGGGAAGGCCTGTTTTTCTCTCTCACCTTGCTCCAGAGCCTCTGTACAAGTCTGGGGAGGGTGAAAATGGCCTTCCTGGCCC
>JANHZT010007478.1:198619-211388 GCA_032468215.1 Stegonotus admiraltiensis | reverse complement strand
CCCCAGCATCCAGAGACTCCTAGAGAGGCTCTGGAGGCTGGGGACAGCAAAAAAAGGTCATTTCCTGTCCAACTGGAAGTTGGGAAACGGGCCATTTCTTGCCTCCGGAGGGCCAGGAAGGCCATTTTCACCCTCCCCAGACTTGTACAGAGGCTCTGGAGCAAGGTGAGAGAGAAAAACAGGCCTACCGGACCATCACGTGCCAGGAGCGGGGGGAGGGGTGTCATGCACACATGCACGGGGTGCATAGAATTATGGGTGTGGGCATGCATGCGCACAACCCCACCCCCAACCCCTGTCCTGGCATGCGATGGCAAAAAGGTTAGCCATCACTGATTTATAGTTTACACAAACACACAGGTTCAGGAAAATATTACTAAACTCTATTTCCAAGAATATCTCCAAAGAATTATTATTAAGAGACCTAGAAGTACTATAATACACAATGCAAAATAATTTATCTCTGAATGTTAATGCTATGTAAATCACAGTCTGTTTATAGTTAAAGCTTTACAAAATGTGAACAAAGTTAGTAAAAAGCAATGGTAGAACTCTAAGAGCCAAATAAATATTTGGATAGTATCCCTGTTTCAGAAATTACATCAATTTTATGACTAATACTTTTCTATCATTATACGGAAGAAATACCCTGAGTCCTTCATTTCACAACAATCTATTGTGAGGATTTGTATAGTATGTATTCATTAACATTTTTAAACAAAAGGGAAATATTAGTTGGCTATAATTTAACCTGCTAAATTTTGTCATTACCAGGACTACCTCCATTTTAAATCTGCTAGTCCAAGACAGGATAAGGCCTAGAACTGAAAACAATAGTGCAGAAATATGACTTTAGCTCTAGTTATTCAGATGTCTCACCAATGCAGTGGCGAAAACAGACTCCAGTAATAAAGCCAATCCATATTTAGCAACTATCTTAATTAGCAATTGTTTACAAGCATGACAGTAATAAACAGTAGTGAAATATCATTATCTGACCAATGTGTGCACTTACAACCAAATTTCTGCACCTAAAAAAACATACCAAAGTGAAAGCAACTTGAGCATTGCTACCCAAGAGGTATGTATGTATGTATGTATGTATGTATGTATGTATGTATGTACGTACGTACGTATGTATGTATTTAACTTGTGACTTGCCCATCTTGCCAGAGGCAACTCTGGGTGGCTTACAGGCATTCAAATAACATGCACTATAAAACTTTTAAACACTAAGTAAGGATCATAAATTTAAAAATTCGATTAAAAAAATTAACCAGGAAGGAGAAGAGCAAAGTGCTTACAGGAAGGAGGTTAGCCAGCTTCAAAGTGCCACATTCCCATTGGGGCTCCAGGCTAGTTTTCCTAGCCATGTCTTTAAAGCTAAAGGATGGGAAAAACCATGATCCAGAGGGCAGGAGCCACGGCAGAAAAGATTTTTCTTCTAGATCTTGCCAGTCAAAATTCCTTGGCTGACAGGGTCCACAGTATATCCTTTCTACCAGCATTTGGGGGCTGGGGGGGGGAGGCTAATTCCATCAAGGTGAATTGGTTTCTCAGATAGGCTGGATCCATGTCATGCAGGGCTTTAAAGGTGAAAATCTTTGTTTTGGACCCGAAACAAAACGGCAGCCAGTGCAGTTTGTGGAACAGCAGTCTAACATGGGCCACTCAGGGGCCCCAAGAACTGTCCACACTGCTGCATTCTGGACTAGCTGAAACTTATGGATGAGATAGCAGCAACTAGAAACCTTTACAGTCTCTCCCTCTCTCTTTCTGTCACATGTTCGCTAAGCAACCATTTATTGGAAGACATTGCAGTAGCTAAACAAGGACTAGCTTTAATTTACATCTGAAAGGAGGATTGATTCACCTCTTCAAGCCAGAACTAAAGTGCTCCTATGTCTAGTTAAGTCAATACCTAAATAAGACTCATTTTTCCTCATTACTTTGTAGCTGAGAAGAATATGAAGTGGATAACAGAATTATGAAGACAACTCCCGCTTCTCACAATCTTCTTTCATGAGTGACTATCCGTAGTTTCCCTTTCAACACCTTTATGTTTTCCCATTCCTAATCATTATGCATGGTTGATACATAGTGAAATTGTTGTGAGCGTCACACTAGAACACTGAACATAGTTAGAAATAGCAATTTTTCATGTATTTAGAGTGGGAAAATTAGTAAATATATTAATGGAGAATAATCATATTAACTATACATCGTTTCAATTAAATGTAACCCTAGATAAAATTTAGATTTTATCCTGACTCTCACTACCCAGTATATAATTCAAAGGACAAGGATGGCTCCCAGTCCACATTCACTTTCTTCAATGTTCATTCGAATCCTTAATTTATCAAATATAACCATCTAAATAAATTACAATTTGTACAATTACATTTCTTCAGAATACCACAAGCAGCACTGGAATTTACCTATTCTCAGAAAAAGAGCCATGTTACAGCAAAACCTCAGTGCCAAGACTCTGTAGTCTTTAGAATATAGAAACAAAAATAAACTGGGAAACTATGGATGCCAACCTTTTGCTTTTCACACTCACATGTGCAGTTCAACTGAACTTCCTAAACAGTAACATTGTGATTCAACAGTGCTGCCTCACGCAAGGTCTGTTTCTATCCATGTTACTGTCACAAATCCATGCTATCGGTAAATTGACTATAACATTACTAAATCGGAATATTCTCCCAGAATGGTTTGTTGCTGAAGAAATATTGTGGTATGACTGATGGCAGAATATTTTTTCTACTTTTTCCGCTGCAGCTTCAAGTCTGGAGACTTTTGGGAGCAGACATAGGTTATATGGAAGCATGTGGAAAGGACTACAGAAGCAAACATCTCCTTTACAGCTGCATAAGTATGTATAATATAAGATTCTGCATAATCTATTATTAATTGCATTGTTTCAACCAATCAAAACATGCACTAATAATGAAAACTGTAACGTTTATAAATGAATATAATCAATAAATAAAGCTGAAATCAAATAAGTTTTCTTCTGAGAAGCCTACTCCTCCTCTTATGGATGGATGGCAGCTAGTTAACTGGCAAAAGTTAATTAGTCAGCTACTGAATGTCTGTGGTATGGTCCCAGGGTGTGGGTGCTAACGTTTTGTCTAGAGCAGGCACACATAGCATATGCTATGTGTGCCTGCTCTAGACAAAAGCAGTCTTGTACAACCCATTGGTATTTTTTGAAAAATTAACAAATCTACTGCTACCAAATGTTACAACCTAGTTTTAGCAGCCATCAATACCCAAAAAGACACTTTGCCAAATGCCTCCAAGCCTCACCAACCTTGTCAGTTCCAATACTACCACCAGCTGATTGGCTTGACAAATAAACGTTCCTTTGGGGCCCATAATTATTTTTAAGGTATCAATGTGCAAGCCGCTACAAGCTGTGGAAGCCTAGCATAGAGTATCTGGATTCCAATGAAGTTATGTAAGATCCAATGCAGTTCATTTTTTCAGCATATAACATTTTTATTCAGGGTTACATATAAGTATACTAAGACTTAATTACCTACTTAATCACAATAGACATTATATGCATTTTGTAGCTGAAAGCCAACTTTATTATAGAGGAATAATAACAGAGTGACTATATTTCTAAATACAATGATTCACAACTTCTATCATTTTACATTATGTATGGTACTTATTTTAAACTATATCCTATTTTTAGGAAAGAGTTAGTTTTCATTTATCTCAAATTCCCATTATTATAACTTGTTACATTTATATCTCAATTTTTGCCCCAGATATTTCGGGCAGTTTATATCAGATCTCTCTGTTTTATTCCTACAAAAACTATGATATCAATTGGCTTATGCTTATAGCATAGCAAAAGAAAGTCACCTGGTGAGTTTCCCTGGCTGAAGGTGGACTCAAAACTTCTCCCTAGTTCCAGTCCAACACTAACTACTACAGATATTCCTCAACTTATGACCACAATTGAGCCCAGAATTTATGTTGCTAAGTGAGAAATTTGTTAAGTGAGTTTTGCCCCATTTTATTACTTTTCTTGCCACATTTGTTAAGTGAATCTGACTTCCCCATTGACTTTGCCTGTCAGATCACAAACAATAATCACATGACCCCAGGACACTGCAATCGTCATAGATATGAACCAGTGTCAAGCATCTGAATATAAATCACATGACCATGGAATGCTGAAATGGTCATAAGTGTGAAAAATGGTCGTAAGTAACTTTTTTCAGTTCTGTTGTAACTTTGAACGGCCACTAAATGAACGGTTGTAAGTCGAGGACTACCTATATACCATGATTCCCCCAAAATAAGACATCCCCTGATAATAAGCCCAATTGGGCTTTTGAGGGCATGGCAATAAGGCCAAGCACTTATTTCAGGGTTCAAAAAATGTAAGACAGGGTCTTATTTTCAGGGAAACACGGTACCAGACTGACTCTTCATAGCCTCTTGGCAGCTATGAAAATCAAGAAGTTATAATTTGAAAGTCAATCCTGCATTTCTAATGTAATTCCCTAAATTAATCTAGTTTTCATTTTGTTTTAACAAATGATTTTGATTTTGCTGCCTATCTTTTCCCCAGAGCGCCTTCTATTCCATAATAGCAAGTAAGCAAGATGACCATAATCTGGATATACTGGCTTCCTCTCCACCAAAAGGTAGCATTAATGAGAAAAAATAATTACAGACTAACTACAGACCAATCAGCTTGACAATAACTGGGAAGATCTAGAAAAAGATAATCAAACAACAGATCTGCAAACACCTAAAAACAAATAAAGCTTTTACTAAAAGCCAATATGAGTTGTCAGAAGCAGATCATGCCAAGCAAACTTTATTGTATTCTTTGATAGTGACTACATTAGTGGATCAGCAAAATGCTGTGAACATAGTATACTTGGAATTTAGTAAGACATTTGACAAAGTAGACCATAATCTACTTCTTTGTAAAATAGAAAAATGGAACAGACAGCTACCAGATGGACACATGGCTAAGCAAACACATTAAACATGTAGTCCTCAATGGAACTGACATGGAGGGAAGCATGCAGTGGGGTATCCCAAGGTTCTGTCTTAGGCCAATATATTCATAAACGATTTAGATGAAGAGATAGAAGGGAAACTCATCAAATTTGCAGATGACACCAAGCTGTGGGGAATAGCAAACAGTTTAGAAGACAAGCTCAAGATCCAGAAGGACACTAGGCCCTATGCAACAGAATGCTTTAGTGATGAGAAAATTAAGATTTTTATACTCCGGAAAGTAAAACTAAATGCACAGAGTATTGGTGCTACCTGGATCAACTCTGAGAGGGATCTAGGAGTCCCAGTGAACAATCATTTAAGAATAAGCCAGCAGTATTCTGCAGCTAGCCGAAAAAGCCAATGCAATCCTAGGCTGCTTCAACAGAGGAATAGTACCAACATCGCATGAAGTATTAGCACCACTATCTACTGCTTTGGTAAAAGTACATATGGAATACTGCATCCAGTTCTGATCACAACACACACACAAACGTTGAGATCCTAGAAAGAGTACAGAGAAGAATGATGATGATTAAGGGACTGGAGGCTACACATCTGATGAACAATTGTGTGAATTAGGCATGCCTAGTCTAACAAAGAGAAGGACTAGAGGTGACATGATAGTAGTCTTCTACTAATGAGTGATTATCACAGAGAGAAGGGGGTCAACCTATTATCCAAAGCACTGGAGGGCTGAAAAAGAGGTAATAGATGAAAGCAAATCAAGGAGAGAACCAACCAAGAATTAAGGAAAAATTTCTTGACAGTGAGCAAAATTAATCAGTGGAAGTTCTGGGTGCTCCATCACTGGAAGTTTTTAAGATTATGTTGAACAGCCATTTATCTGGATTGGTATAGGGTTTCCTGCTTAAACAGGGAATTGGATCAAAAGACCTCTAAGGTGTCTTCCAACTGTTATTTTCTAATTCTAATCACATATAACATGGGAATTTTAATAATGGCAAGTTTTTAAAGAGAAATTCTATAGATCTATACATCAAAAACCATGTATTTTGGAAAAAGAAAGAAAAATTGTTGCCTCCTTGGTATTAAGACTGAAAATATCTCTGGTTTAAGAACATAGATATATTATCATGATCACATCAGACCATTGTTTGGCACTAAGCCTCAAACAAAGCACCCTTCAAAGATAAGATCATGGAATACTGTGGAATTTATTCCTAAGTAAACATGTATTGCAAATCCAGATTAGCTGCTTAGTAGTCAGACAATTTACTCAGTACTTCATTGGATCATCAACTACTTCACATCCTGTTATATATTAATCAGTTCTTACTCAGCTGAACATCACCCTCTGTATCCTAGTTAAAATGAAACTGATACCACACTGCAAGTATGAATGTAACATGACTCTGGTTGCTTCCCCACTTACAGTAATGATCTTTTGCAATTTACAAAGAATTACATTGTTTTCTGAATCTTAGGATGTTTCTATAAAGGGAAACCATAATCCATAAATACCTGAACATAGTAGATTGTTTATTCCTGCTGTGTTAATATACATATACACTGCATAAAAGCTATCAAAATTAGTGTGGAAAGTTAACGATCTCTTAAATTACTATCTCAGCCCTGAGAATAGACCACAAAAAGATAATTTAGATTTTCTATTTTTGCTTCTAAATTGGAATTAAGGCCTCTGATGATCTTCCTGTTTAAAAAGTGTTTGATTCCTTCTTTATAAATGTTAAAAACAGGAGAAATAGAAAATAACTAAAATTGGATGTTTTACCTTCCTTTTTATAGATTTCTTAGGAAGAATATGAAGGCTTAAAGCACAAGTATTAAGAAATTAATAATATATTATTCTAATATAAATCAACTATACCCAGGTATCAGAAGACAAAATGCATTTTTCTTTTTTCAGTGCAATTACAGAGTGTTGTCTCTTTGAATTATGAAAACACAAACTTCACCTGAAAAAAGATGCTTTAACTCATCTTTTTAAAGCAATTATTCAATGATCCCATGAGATCACACTTATTGAAGGAAAAAAGGTATTCTAGATACATAGGTTAGATTTCTAATGGATAACTATAGCTATATCAGGATTATATGGAATTGTGTTTCCATATGAAAATTTCACTTGAAAATAAAAAAGCAAAATTTAAAAATAGCTTTAAAATTTGTAATAATAGACATCTTATAAGGTTACAAGCTCTTCAGTCTAGGTACTAAATTCCTTTCATCATTCTTCTTTAAAAATTAAAGAAGCACATTTATACCATTATTAAAGGCATACAAAAGGTTTTTTCATTGCTAGTAAGTACCACTCTCAAATATACTATGCTTATAGTTTCACTATCCTCTCCCCCACCCCTCTCACCCCAAGAGCTACTTAGGACCAATTTCATTGGAACAGAATAAGCATGAACAATATTTACTCTGCCACTATGCCCATTTTCATTCTTCATAGAAAGGAAAAATTGAGACCTCTCTCCTGTCTTTTCATATTATTTCATATTATTTGGGATCCAGAAACAGAAGCAGGAAAAGTGACAGAAGCAAGAATATGTTGCTTTTTTTGCCTTTGTTGTATCTTGGGAAAGATATTAATAAACTATTTAGATTATAAAACATTTATGGTAAAAATAAAAAAGCAGATTCTTAGGAAATCAAAGTAACGTTGATCTGAAACAGAATCTTATGAGAATTTTTTAAAGCAGAATTTAAACATTGCACTACATTTTAATTGTTTTAGGATACAGATACTTCACAAAAAATAAAATTTGAATGTTCGGATGTGCAGCATTTTTTGCAACTAATTTCATACAACCTGAGGATAGAACTCTTAATAAAAGCGAATGATTGACAATTTTAAATTGCAAAGTGTCCAAAAGCCTTATGCCTTATCAAAATATCTTTTCATGCTTATATACTATTAGTCCACCATTGAGATGTTAAGCATTTAGGAATAATGAGACAGGCATTAGTTAACTAATATAGCATAAAATATATCAAATCCACCTAACAGAAGGTGATTTTCAATTATATTCAATTCCGTATTTCATGCCCTCTTCGGAAAGATGCCCTCCCTGCGGTCCAAAATTCCTTCAGACCCCCACGACATCGCCTTTCTCCGTGCATTTCTCTGGCAGCCCTGCCCCAGGAATAAGAGGAAGTGGGAGAATTGGGGTCGCCATTTTGAGGGTGAAAGGGAAAACGGCTCAGTTCTCCGTCTTTGCCGCATCTCCTTCCACTTCCACACCGATCTCAGGCGTCGTGGACGAAGCTCAACCTCCCCTCCCCAAAAGGGGGAGAGAGGGCATCGCAGGCGCCTATCCATTTTGTTCGAACCACGGCCTCCTTCCCCCATTAGGTCCGGCTTCGATGTATCGTTACCTGGCTGTGACGGAAAGCCAGGAGCCTCTTCGTCAGTTCCGTTCCCCCCACGAACAGATCCCTGAGAAAAGAAAAGATGCCGCCAACGCCCGGTTTCTGTGGCTCACGGCACAAGAGGTCAAGGAAACGGGGCTCTTCCGTGCCTCACGATGGGGTAAAGGCGGCCTCCAACTTCCGTCTTTCTCGCCTCCTTCCACTCCCGGACCAAAACATGAATACGTCACTTCCTCTAACCGCACCGCCTCCTCTTGCCACGTCACCGAAGCCCGTTCCTCATATCATTTCCGTTTTGCACAATCACGTGCCAGCCGGGTTGTCGTCACAGATCGAGACCGTAAAGAAGGGCGTTTTCTGTGAAAGCAGGCGGCTCGCGCTGAGAATTGTGGGAGGCCAGAAGGCTCGTAAAGGCTGGTTACGTCTCTCTTGTCAGATGTGGCCAGCTGAGCTAGTGCGGGATTTCCACAAGGAGCCATCCCATGCGACAATATTGATATTTCAGAGCTAGTGTCATATTTATTTATTTGATTTATATGGCCACCAATCTCAACTGTGTGAAATTATTGTAATTGATTTGTTATGAGCCACCCAGAGTCATGTCATGATGAGTTGGGCAGCATAGAAGTTTAATAAATAATAACCTCTCTGGACAATTTACAACAATCTAAACATACAAAAAAGAATTCAGGCAAAATAAAATACATACAAACCAATACAAATGAAATTAACAAAATACATAATCAGGGTCTAAAAATCCACATTCAACAGATCCTCTAAGTGGGCTCTGCTTCTTCATGCCTAGTGTCACGATCATGTTGGCCTTAAGGAAGACTATTAGGGTCATGACTAATAATGTCCTATCTGTCAATGAATACTTCAGTGTCAACAATACACCAGCAAATAATAGATACAAACTCAAGGTAAACCACTCCAAACTCGGTTGCAGAAAATATGGCTTCAGTAACAGAGTGGTCAGTGCCTGGAATGCACTACCTGAGTGTGGTTTCTTCCCCAAACTCCCCAAATTTTAACCTTAGATCCGCTACTGTTGACCTCACCTCATTCCTAAGAGGTCTGTAAGGGGTGTGCATAAGTGCACCAGTGTGCCTACCATCCCTGTCCTAATATTCCATTTTACTCTTACTCTTTTCATGTATTCAAATTATGTTTCTACTTTTACCTGTTATCTTAAATATGCTTGACAAATAAATAAATAATTGACCAGTCTAATCTGGGAATTGTATGATGTTCCATAGGGCTTCTTAAAGTGTTCATATAAAATGGTTATCAATCATTATGATCACTTAATACAAGCTCAGACTAGTTGTCAACTGACTTAGAGTATCCTTTTTGCAGATTTTGAAAGAGAATGGAATTGGTAATGGGTTTTTTGGACTAGTTCCCTCAGGATTATCAAAAATAAAGGTAGGAGAAAAAGAAAGGAAGGAAGGGAAAGGAGGCAGGAAGGGAGGCAGAAAGAAAGAACGGAGTTGTTACTCATTTGCTATCAATTGAGAAAAAATAACACTGTTATAGCACAGAGGCGTCTATGCAACTGATTTAAAACAAGAAACATTTATGAATGAATACAAACCCCATAGAGATTTGCATATTGAGTTATACAAGTTAGCACTCACGGAGCTTCTATATTTTATATTATACCAAGATTGTAGTTGCTAGAATTGGTCAGGAGTAGATAGACTCAGATCCAACCAACTAATTCTCAATATATTAGCAAGGATTTTTCACACCAGAAGGTGGCAAATCATAGCTTCTGTCTTTTTTTACTAGACTCTGGGAAAACTCAAGAACTATCACTATAAATACAGAATAACAGATTAAGAGAGAGACCTTGGAAGGGAGCTTGGATATCATTTAGTCCAGGGATATCAAACTGGCAGCCCATGGGCCCGATGCGTCAAACTCAGGCCATACCCACCCTGGCTCTGCAAAGGCAAAAAACATCGTGATATGTCATGAGACACAATCGAGTTTGACACCTGTGAATTAATCTCACCCCTGCTTGAGCAGGAGACCCTATACCATATCAGACAAATAACTGTCCAATCTCTTCCTGAAAGCCTCCAGTGTTGGGCACCCACAACTGCTGAAGGCAAGCCATTCCACTGGTTGTTCGAAAATATTCATAAACAAACAATAAAATAGATTCTTATATAAATAAAGCAGAACTTACATAAGCCTGAAGTCTGCCTATCCTGGTAATACCAAAACATAACGGATTGCATAATTACAAGTCAGAATATCCTTGCTTTCCTTTCTAAACTGATTTATCCTTTTGACCATGTACTTGAAAGTATCTACTATATTTAAAGGAAGATTAAATAGATGTAAAAGATTATTTGTGATTCAATACCCCTCCTCTTCTATATAGTTCTTAATATACTTCATTTTAAAATACTTTACCTTTAAATACAACATTTTCAGGAAGAAGAGAATCTATGTATCACAAAACATATTTATAAATATTTCAGATATTCAGAAGCATATTTATGCTTCATTTTGCAGTTTGCAGACAGTATGTTATCCACATTTTGTGGTATTTACTTAAAATCAATGTAACTTATATAAAACTGAAGAGGAAAAGAACTCATACAAAGTCAACATCATGCTGTTAAGTACTTCCTGTAAATAATTAACAGCAATACAGTGACAAGTACTGTACTTCTGTGATAATAATAGACTGGCATCTTGCTCTGTTTAACATCAGGAACACTGATGTCATAATTGTTTGATTATATGCTATTAAGTCAGTATTGGCTCTTAGTGACTACAGAGATAAACCTCCTCTAAGATGATCTCTCCCCAACCTGTCTTATCAATGCACTTTAATCTGAATTTCCGACTTCGATATCTTCATAAATGTTGCAATATTGTTTCTTGTCTCTTCTAATAGCTTTCTGAAATTCTTTGTTAAGATTTCATATTATTTGACTTTATTTTCTCTTCTCAATAATATTCATGACTTGTTCTGACATCCAGTTTGCTTATCTTAAAGGAATTCAGTTCTCAAAACAGTGCCAGTAACATTAGCAGACAGTTTAGGGATCTTACAATATTTAATCTATCTGATCTCAATTGCAGAACTGTGGACAATGATAGATGAAAACAAAGAGGTAGTGAAATCTCTAAAGTCTTTAATTTCATAGCCTATTTTGTAGTCTTAAAAATTACAAAGATAAGCCTAAGGTTCATAATTCACATTAGACACTGCTTCTACAATTAATTTGCAGCAGGACTGCCATTATCTTCACTTTTTTAAAATGAAAGCAAGCCAGCTTCCCTTAGTTCTTCCCCTTCCTCTTTGGTATCAAATTGTTTCTATCTCCAGAATATTATAGAAACTGAATTATGGTATTGTTTAGTTGAAAAGCAGAACTGGCTGCCTATCTAGATACCTGCAAGGTATTAATGGTTGATTCACATAGCTCTAATTATTGTTTACGTTCTCCTAGAAGAAGGAATTTTGACTGGAAAACTGCTGTCCCCACAAAATTCTTTTTGTGGGGATACAAAAAGGTAGTATACAAGAAGATACAATATCTTCTTTTTGGGTGAATTAAGTTAGGGCAGGATTTCTTCAATAGATGGGATGAACAGAATAGACCAGGTCAGCAAATAACTGTTGATTCCTCACCATAAGGTTCCTTCAATTGTCAACCTCAAAAACTGAAAGGAACCCTGGTGGAATTTTTTGGTCTCATTACTTGCTGCCCTTTGATGTCTCTCATCTCTTGCTTTATAGCACTTGGATAGCAGCCCAGCCTTGGGTGTTCTGTGTTCTGATGATGACATTAAGTTTTGTGGATCAGGGTAGCTATTTGGAGATTGCTGTTGCTTGTGAGGTCTGCTATTGCCTGTTGGCAAAGACTTTACCAAAGGGTTGTTTTGGGGTTGTTACTGTCCAATCCAAAAGAACATAGGGTCAGATGACAATCTGCTTTTTCCAACAGCCAGAACAGAAACGATCACTAAGGTATAGAGCCCTGCACTAAGATAGGAGAAAGCAGCAAGCAATACAGCTCTGCAGATCATTGTTCACATAATAGGTTTATTCCATTTTCAAATGGAAAACATAACTTCCTGACAGATTATAGTATTATTTAGTTGAATTATGGTATAATTCCCTGATTTGGCTATACCTACGTCAATAGCAGGCTAACATCTGAGGCAGCTCGGGAGTTCATGGCTTCCATGACGGCCATGGACCTGACCAATTAATTCATGGCCCTACTCACACGGGGGGACACACTCTGGACTTGGTTTTTGTCTCAGATCAGTGGCTGAATGGCCTTGATATAGGGGATATAGTCATCAAACCCTTGTCATGGTCAGACCATTCTCTCCTTAG
>JANHZT010007478.1:19057-33810 GCA_032468215.1 Stegonotus admiraltiensis | reverse complement strand
AGACCGGACGATAGTTAGCCAAAACAGCCAGGTCCAGAGAGGGCTTCTTGAGGAGGGGCCTCACCACCGCCTCTTTTAAGGTGGCTGGCAAGACACCCTCACTCAAGGAATCTTCTGGAGCCAGCCTCTTGTAACCTCCCGGGAAGCCAGCACCAACCAGGAGGGACACAGGTCCAATAAACATGTGGTCACGTTCAGCCATCCCAAAATCCTGTCCACATCCTCAGGAGCCACAGGGTGAAACCCCTCCCAGATAACATTCTCAAGTTACTAGGTATAGCAGATAGGATCATTTGGTTTCAAATGTAATACCATAGGATGAGGATTATGCAATTTCCTGCATGATTATGGATTAGTAAAAAACTAAATGGGCTTTAACTGTATCTCTGTAGAATCTTCCATATCTGTGAATTGGTTACAGCCATCAAATGCTAATATGATGTTGAACTATATACCAAAGCTTTGGAATATAAACTCTTTATTTGACATTATGGGTGTAAACTAAAAGAATCATATTGAGAAATTAGACATGTGATGTTATTCCAGATGGTAGGGAATGGCTGTTGGAAATATATAACCTATCTTTCTTGGAAAAGGAAGTATATTCTACTAATTAAAGGATGCATCAAAGTGTGCTACTATCTCAGATTTTGTGATATTTTACAGAAATATTTTGTAATAGTGACTATGAGTAAGTATAACACATAATGCAATCTTTTCTTTTCTTTCTTAGATTATATTCTTACCTTGATTTGGGTTAATTTTTTAATATTCTTTTTCTTTTGGGATGGGAATCTAAATATTTTTTGAATTGTTTTATTTTGTTAATTTTCTATGTTAAGAATGTTTAAAAAATAATAATAATCTGAGCCGCATATACATAAACTTTCTTCTCTAATTCATGAAAGTATCAAGTGAGAAGAAGGATTCTTTTTTCTTGAACTAGGCAGGGAAAAAGAATATTGAAGATAAACAGATATTGCATCATACTATATTGAAAGTTTTCCAGTATGAAAGCTTGGGTGAACCCACAATCTACACTTCTATTTTTAAACCACAAGATTCCAAAACTGTAATTTTAAAAATATTTTCAATAATAAAAATAAGATCCAAATTGTGTTTAATGTAATACAAAGTTTAATTCTCTTTTTTAAAAAAATTACCAAGTGCCAAACATTTCAAAAACGAAGTAATATTTTTTAAAAGTAAGAACAGAAATTCTTGTAAGCAACTAGGGAATTATTTAGGACACATTGCTATCTACAAATGCCACATTTCATATATGTTGGCAGAAATAGATACAAGGTATTGGAAGTGAACTGTCCTAGTGGTGTGTATATGTACATGCATAATACACAATAATTTAAGAAATTGGACTGCAGTTTCTGCATCTGCCCTAGGTTCAAGCTTATCAAAGGAGTCAGAAAGCCAGAAGTATAGTACAGACTATCTATTGTAGAAAAATGTCAGTATCACTGAAAATTTCTGAGAAAAAAAATCCCAGTTCTTTGCTAAAGAATCTGACAAAGGAGACATGAAAAAATATCTGATTATAAATGGGACAGTTTGGGCTGTTAAATTGACCTATAGATGGAGATTCTACTAGTAGATGAAAGACATAACTGTAAGACATGATTATCTATACACTGCAAAAAGGTCTATTTATTTGTATATTTGTATCATCACATTAACTCAAACAACATTTTTTGAGTAAAGGTACCTAAGATCTGCTAGCTTAAAGAATGCATTAAAAAAATGGGACGCATTTCTTCTGTGGAATTGAAATTTCCATGATGTTCAAATCAGTTTTATTCACAAGGTTGTGGCATTCAAATGTTCCCACCATGACATGCCAGCTTCCCACAAGCAAAGTCCATGGGAAAGCTGGCAGGAAGTCACAAGTCACTCCTGCTCCCCCTGTTTTTCTGCTCACCTGTGGTCGTTCTGTTTAGGTTAATAAATATTGATTTATTATTGAAATTTGTTTGCCATTAAATTATTTTTTATATTTATGAAATACTGAAACAGGATCATCCAGCATTGGGATAAAAAAAAAAATTAAATGTTAATGTTAATTTTTGCCACATCAGACAGTACTACCCCTCTTTCAAAGGATGATCCAATGGATCATAGAGTTGTCTAATTGCTTCTAAATTAAAAAGTTGTTCAAATGAAATTATGTAAAATAGGGAAGGACACACATATTTCTCTTGCTTTTTGATGAAAAACTGGGCCAAAGTAATCATATTTTTAATTTGATCCAATCTTGTTCCAAAACTGGCTATATTTCTGGCACAGGTTTTAGGAAATGCTCCCTAAAAACAAGCACTCAGAGTTCATTTTACAACCTCCAGTTTTGTTGTAGATCCTTAAAGAGCAACATTATTTTTATAAATCATTTTGAGCTTTGTTCAACACAGATTGCTTAGTCACATATTTGTTGGTTCTAAAATCCTCCATCAAGTGATATTACAGCCAAGAGATCATCATAGAGATATTAAATATGTTAAGAAATTGTATAATTAAATGGATTTTAATTGTAACCTGGGGTCTGTGTAATTAAATTGATGTAGTTTTTTTATATCACTTTGGTATAGTAGTTCTACTTTTGCTGCCAAAAATAATCAGAATTATGGATGTGGACATTTATTGAAAAACATTAACAGAGAGAAAGCTGACATGCACATCAAAGAAACAATATTCAAACTACATTCTCCATTATCAGGATGTCCAGATGTGTTTCTTGATAAAGTTTGAAGCCTAAGGTTTCTAAACAGTACAAAATTTCTGACTGCTCAAATATCCACTACTCATAATATGATACCATTTACTATTTTCAGTATGATCCCTTGATTTACTTGATTTCAAGAGTCAGAATTTACTGAATTTACTGAAACATAGAAATATTACTTCATAGTCCAGATTTTTAAGCAATGTTTTCTCCAATCTAGTGTTTTGACTCATGCAAGAAACAAGAATCTGTATAAATGAGCCTATTAACTTCCAGAATGTTTTAAAAAGTCACTCCAACATTACTATTTTTTTCTTATTATCCATTCTCTACCAGTCTTTCTTGGCAACTTCTAAAAGTACATCTTCACCTTAATTCTACCTACATTTTCATATTTTTAAATATATATAACTGATGTCCTCATATACATACATGTTATGCACATTAACAATATGTAGGCTTATTGGCATCTAGTTAAACGTAGCCTACTATATTCAGGATCCAATTGGCCATACACAAGGCCACAGAAGCATGTGCTTCAATAGCACTATTGCTATTACCTTCTGTTTCAGAGGAGAAGCAGATAGATACAAATACAGTGCCAACAAAGGGGATATTGTATGAACATAATTGTGCATGCCTTACACATACATAGAAAGTATATAGTAATAGCATTTAGGCTTATAGATACTGCTCCATTGTGCTTTATAGAACTCTCTGAGTGTTTTGCAATGTAAGTATTATTTGCATATTGCCCTGAACAATCTAGGCCCTCATCTGAATTTATGTTAATTTTTATTATATTGAATCTGAAAAATGCTTTATCCAGCTCACTATTCTGAGCTGGATAAAGCACTATTCTCACTATATTCTGGCCTCCTCAACCTATGTGCTCCAAATGTGTTGCTTACCAACAAAATCAAGATTATGATGGTTTTGTTGATTATGATTTGGGGCAATTGAATCTAATGCATATTGAATTGGCATCCTTTATTCTCAAGGACAGTGTTTGAAGCCGTATAGCATCAAAGGTTTCTTATCAAACAATGTAATAATTAATTTAAAATGGTAAATGACCTAGCACTAATTTTTTGTGATTGGCCATGGTGTGAAAATATTTGTCATTATTTTCATATTCTGCACATTGTTCTGCCTGACCTCACTTTTATTATTATCCTGCTTGACCAACCATGAGTCTATGTGTGCTGTATTTTACAATAATACACCAGAATAATAAATTCTTGAAGTTATTGAAGTTTATCCTATATCAGGTATATTAAAGGTAAGGCTAGAATGATTCTTCTGAAATTTGTATTAATGCATTTTATTATGAATTGGTATGATTTGTATATTTTGAAATTGTCAATATGTAAGTTCAACTACTGTTAATTTAGTTTTAAGAAAAGTAACATTTTAAAATTAATTTTGATATACCTTAAAATTATTTTATTTATTTATTTATTTATTTATTATTTACATTTATATACCACCCTTCTCCTGAAGGACTCAAGGCGGTTTACAGCCAATAAACACACACAACTGGAAAATTTAAAAGCAATTTAAAACTATATTAAACAATTTGGCCCCTAACTAATTAAGACCCATTATTGGACTTCAAGAATTAAGAATTAAAATTAAAAGTTAAAAATTAAAAAAGGCCAGCCCGGCTTGTTGGAATAAAAGAGTCTTAAGGGCACGGCGGAAGGTGCATAGGTCTGGGATCCTCTGGATCTCTGGGGGTAGTTTGTTCCAGAGGGCAGGTGCCCCCACAGAGAAGGCTCTCCCCCTGGGGGTCACCAGTCGACACTGTTTGACCAATGGCACCCAGAGGAGACCCTCTCTGTGGGAGCGTACTGGCCGGTGGGAAGTTTTTGGTAGCAGAAGGCGGTCTCATAGATATCCAGGTCCTAAGCCATGGAGTGCTCTGAAGATGTTCACCAACACCTTGAATTGTACCCGGAAGACCACCGGAAGCCAGTGCAGCTCACGCAGGATAGGTGTTACATGGCAGCGGCATGTCGCTCCCATAATCACCCGCATGGCCACATTCTGGACCAGTTGGAGCCTCCAGGTGCTCTTCAAGGGGAGCCCCATATAGAGAGCGTTACAATAGTCCAGGCGGGAAGTGATGAGGGCATGAGTGACTATGCACAAGGAGTCCCGATCCAGAAAGGGACGCAACTGGCGAATCAGGCAAACCTGATAAAAAGCCCCCCTGGACACAGCCGTCAAATGTTCTTCTAAAGACAGCCATGCATCCAGGAGGACACCCAAGTTGCAAACCCTCTCCATGGGGCCAGGGACTCACCCTCAATAGTCAGCGATGGCATCAGCTGATTATATTGGGACACCGGAAGCCACAGCCACTTGGTCTTGGAAGGGTTGAGTCTGAGCCTGTTCCTCTCCATCCAGATCCGCATGGCCTCCAGGCACCCGGACATCATGTCAAGGGCATCATTGGGGTGGTCCAGGGTGGAGATGTACAGCTGAGTGTCATCAGTGTACTGATGGAACCTCACCCAAAACCACAGATGATCTCACCCAGTGGCTTCACATAAATGTTGAACAAGAGGGGTGAGAGGACCGACCCTTGTGGCACCCCACAAACAAAGCGCCTCGAGGTCGATCTCTGCCCCCCTGTCAACACAGACTGCGACTGGTCAGAGAGAAAAGAGGAGAACTACCGCAGCACGGTGCTTCCCACCCCCAGCCCCTCCAACCAAATTATACCTTAACCAGCATATTATATATATTTCATTTGCTCATTGATGAAAGCTATTGATATTAAATTGCAGATCATATTCTTAAAGACTCAGGAAGATAAACAAATATGAATCTGAAGCATACTAATTATTATACCATCTTCCCTAACCTGATAGACTTCAGATAGACTGAAATATAACTTCCAGACTAGTATTATCTTATCAGAAAATTTAGTTGGTTTAAAGCAACTGGCAAAAAGTTAAATTCAAACCAAGACTCTATCCTACTGGGTTAAAAAAGTCATTAAAAACATGCTAAATTATATTTTTAAAATATATTATACACAAATGCATACTATAATATACATTTATTTATATATATATACTATCTTCTAGGCTTATTACATTTCCTAAAAACATATTGGCTAGAAGAGTAGAGTTATTATTATTATTCAGCAAAGGCTCACAATCACCAAAAGTATGTCAAACCTGTCAATTATAGAAGTCAACCAGTTCAAGATTTAAAAGAAAAAGAAAAAAAGTTTCACATTATTTATTACTATGCTCCAACATTTTGAACTTTTCTACAATAATCCATTAAATACATTGAAGTCTCTTTGGTAAATGATATATAGTACTATATAGTACTATGTGTAAAGGATCATCACTAGAGCCAAGTATAGTGATGATAGACATTTTTCTTATCTATCTTATATTTTCATGGCCAGGTAAGAACATTGGTAGTAAAATGAATGTACAACTTTAATTTTAATGTTATTTAATTTTCAAACAAGCTACATATGAATAATGTATGTCAAAGTATACCAGTGTATTTATATGATGATATCTTGACCTTATCTTAGCTCTAACCTAATGGAATAGCTAATTATTTTCAAAACATTATTTAAAGCCAGCACCATTTTTCTCCTAAATTTCTACCCACGTAAACACTACTTAATAAAATAATACTCACTGTTCTTTTTATAAAACATGATCTCTCCTTTGAATTCTATTTTTTCTTCCAATGACTTTTCAATTTGGAGAATCATTTGCTCATTTGTTTCAGCACCATATAAAAATTTACAGCTGCAGCTCTTCTGCATGACTTCGGTTCGTGCAAATCCAGAAAGCTCACAGAAGCCATCGGAACAGTAAACTATGGGGAATCCTTTAGCCACCTGAGCATTGGCAAGAATGAAATTACTATCTGTAAAAAAAGACAAAAGTACAATATTTATAAATGTGATCTGCTTATTCCATGCATACTTTCCCTAGACAATGTCTTCCAGATACTGTAAACCATAAAACCCAGCAGAATATTTCATGATTAGGAATGAGAATTTCAGTTAAAACATCTTAAAGGTGCTTGGTTGAAAAAGGCACAGTGTTATATTACTTCAAACACTTGTTAGAGCCACGGTGGCACAATGGTTAGAATGCAGTACTGCAGGCTACCTCTACTGACTGCCAGCTGCCAGCAGTTTGGCAGTTCGGGTCTCACTGGCTCAAGATTGATTCAGTCTTCCATCCTTCTGTGGTTGGTAAAATGAGGACTCAGATTGTTGGGGGCAATATGCTGACTCTGTAAACCTCTTAGAGAGAACTGTAAAGCACTGTGAAGTGGTTTTTAAGTCTAAGTGCTATTGTTCACAACTGAGTAGTACAGAAATTCCAAAGTATCTGCTAAGATATTAATGTTTTGAATGATCTTAATGGATATTTGAATAGGATCACAAATATATAGAAAGCAAGGTTATGTCATTTTATAGGATACAGTAAATTTCTTTAAAAAACATTCTTCATCAAATTAAAAATAAAAGGAAACAATCACTGGGACAGCTTGGCAGAGAAAGAGACAAGTCCATTTTCAGTCATGGAAAGGATGTGGCTTATTACTATTAATCCAGTTAATAAGAAAAATAGGAACACTAGGCAAGAATTCTTTCAGATGCCTCTGCTGAACCAATCACATATTTTTTTCTGCATCCAAAAACACTATCCATACTACTGATTTTAATTTTTATGAATGCATTAAAACTAGAAAATGCAATTGAAAACTACTGTATTTTTCGGAGTATAAGACACACCTTTTTCCCCCCTAAAGGGGGGTGAAAATTTAGGTGCATCTTATACACCAAATGTAGTCCTGCCCACCTACTGACCCGCACCCTTTGGTCTCTGCCTCCCAGCAAGTACCTCCTTGCAGCAAGCAGCAAGAAAAAGCAGCTCCTTTCAGCTTCAGCACAGTCTAATTAGCACAAGTTGATTGGATCGCCTCCCGACTCCCAGCTGTTTTGCTCTCAGCTATTTTTCGCAGGCCTCTGCTGCTTGCTGCAAGGAAGAAAATTGCTGGAGCAGATTTTTTTTTCCTTGTCAAGCTATGCTGAAAACAAAAATGAAAGTAAAGCAGTCTGTTTGCTGTTTGCTGCAATGAGGCAAAATTGCTCAGAGGCAGGGGGAGATTTCTTTTTCTTCTTTTCCTCACCAAAAAAAGATAGGTGCGTCTTATAGTCCGATGCATCTTATACCCCGAAAAATACGGTATAAACAATAGGAAAAAATAAAATAAAATACAAATAACCAACTGAAACTTAAAGGAACACTAACTTCCAAAAACCCTTAGAAAAGTTTTTCTTAATGTATTTATGGTATTACCAAATGGACTCTAGAAGAAGGCTCCTCCATTTAATCTAAACCTGTCTACTGTTGACCTCACCCCATTCCTAAGAGGTCTGTAAAGGGCGTGCATAAGAGCACTAGCATGCCTACCGTCCTTGTCCTAATGTTCTCTTTAATTGTACTCATTTTATGTATTCATTTCATGCTTATACTTATGTATATTATCTAATATGTACTCGACTAAATCAATCAATCAATAATTAATTAAATGGGAACTCCTATTAAGAAATACCAGCTTTGAACACCGTCCTGTTTCTAGAGGGCATTTAACGTTTTCAGGTTATGTATTGAAGTATTGAAATCAATTTAAATTCTACTTGGACTTATCAGAAACTTATCTACTGTTCCTTGGTATAGCTGTCACAAGATTGGGTTGGTTCTCACTCACCAGTTGGGCTCTACAGCAATTAGCAACTACAGCTCCTAAGTATCATTCAAAGCCAGTCCCCATACAAAATCTGTTAGTTTACCAAATAAAGTAGTAATCTATCCCAGTGATGTCAGTAATTTAATGTTGCCTGCTGCTTACTGAGTTTTTACAAAACCAACTTGGGCAGGAAAGATAACCGAAGGTAATATTGCTTGTTGTCTACATGCCATAATCATATACATGCCTACTGCACAATCAGTAGGATCTTATCTAGTTCTCAAACTGAATATTTATCACAGAAGAAAGTTGCATATTGCCTTGCATTTATACTCAAAAGTTTTTAATTCCCCCTCCCAAATTTTCTCCAATAAACAAATATAACTAGAAAAAGGGAAAATTGACCCCTTTTTGCCATGAAAATTGATCATACCAGTAAAACAGATATTTATAATATATGAATTGCTTATTTGACAAAAATCATGAGAACAGGTAATTTCATCCTAAAGATGTTTTCTGTCTTTTAAAAGATTTTTGATATCTGTTGAAAGGGTTTTTTTTAAAACAACAGGTCTTTAATATTCTGTCATTCTTGTTTTATAAAATTAATCATAAGATTTTTAAGCTGCCTTTCTTTTCTCAAATATCAGATCTTTGATTCAAATCTTCAAATTTCTGGTTAAAATAATCCCCAAAGCTTTTCTTTGCATCACTTCAGTCATTCGAAAAGATGTATGTAATCAGAAAAAGAAAAGTTTCAGAAAAAGTAAATTCCCCAAAAATCAGCTGACCTGCTATCAGATCAGCAGAATAGAATTTTGTAACCATGGTAGAAGACTTTTTTTTCTGCCATCTTTATTTTTGATCCATGGAAATTCAAATACAAGCTATTCAATAATTTAGGAAGTAACATTTCTCTATAACAGTTTATAATAAAGCAATCAAAGGATGAGAATATTCCTACTTTGCATGGAAGTGATGGACATCTACTTCACTGTGTGACACAGGATTACATACATACATACAGCAAACATACATTGATTCTAATTGAAACCAAAAGTTCAGAGGGATCATGCTGAAAAATTATTTCCCCATTCTAAAATTTCAAATTGTTTCAGTTTATTTTTAAGCCTGTTTTATTTTAACATTTTCAAAATTATTATTATTATGGAATCTTTCCATTCTAAAATCCAATATGTAATTTATGATGCAAACTCTCCTACTAATAAACTCAGTAGATACAACTTTAGGCTGTATAAACTCAGATTATTTTTACATTGTGCTACAAGGTCCTTACAAGTATATACATTTATTATCCCTTTAAAGCCAAACCTACTGCTCCCCTTCTTGATTCTGACAATACATATACAAAAGCTCTTTCTGGAATTATTCACAATGTTTAAACAGGTTTCATGTGCTGAATAAGCATTCACAAGCTATGTAATTCAAGTCATTGTTTGACTCCGCTAACCACTTCTTGCTTTCCTAAATGGAAAATGACTATTATTATCAGTTAGATGGCTTTTTATATGCTGTGTCTGCTGTCAAAACAAAATCAGATTCTATACTAGTACAAGTATTAAAACCATATGCTTGCTGTATAAATTGATGACTGAGACTCTGTATTATAGTTAATGACAATGTTATCTAAAAATCATCTGTAACTTTCAAATTAATTTATTCCTGGATTTCTTCTTATTCTTTCAGTTAATTCAGTATGAATTACATGAAGCACAAAGGAACACTGAATAGATTAAAAGGGATTTTAGGTCATGCTAATTAATTATAAAATGATTTCAACATCTTTTATAGCATAAAAATGCCAAAAGAATGCAGGAATGGGATAAAAACTCACCAAGTTTTATTAATCTAGATCTAGAATGTCTGCATAAATCCTCTAGGATATGTATACCTCACTGATCTCTAAAATTGCTAAATTTACATACTATTGAAATAGTTTTCTGGCAATTATGATGTACTCTGAAATTGTAGGCATAGATTTTTATGCTACATGGAAACTTATAAATCATTGTTTGGTATGTATCATGCACATATTTAACAAAGAGGAAATCTTTTAATATGAAGAATAATTAACATCAATAATAGCAATAGCACCTAGACTTATATACCGCTTCATAGTGCTTTACAGACCTTTCTAAGCAATTTACAGAGCCAGCATATTGCCCCCAACAATCTGGGTCCACATTTTACCAACCTCCGAAGGAAGGGAGGCTGATTCAAACTTGACCGCTTAGAATCGAACTGGAGTGAGTAGTGCATTAGCCTGCAGTACTGCATTCTAACCACTATGTCAGTGGGGCTCTTTTAAGCAGAAAGATCAAGATTTTTTTTAACATCATACAAAGGCATATAAAGAGAAAATGGCTTGGTTACTGTATATTTTTTCTAGGCTCAAAATGAAGAAATTATTCTATCTTATTCTAACACTGACTGATACATAATTTCCACTTCAAGCAAAGTAGACAAGTTTGCTAGATTCTTATCAAAGAAATTAAGAGAATCTAATCTTCATTCTTCTGCACTAGCACATGGATTTTCACATGGGGAAAATCATGTTGCACCTCCTGCAATGTAGCTGATGAAAAAAGGTAAAGATTGTCAAAAGAAAAGATGGCATACTAATTCGATATCTCTAAATATATCAGATCTGAATCTTTTCAGAACTGAGCACTGAGTCCTCGTTTCATTTTAACCCACATCTGATTTTAAGGATTATTCCAATTTATTAATGGATGAGTAGTAGGGTATTATACAAAATGAATCAAAATGAAGCAAATAAATTCTTTCCAATCATGTAGTGATCACGATTGGCACAAGGAGGTTTTCTTTTTCATTTTTGTGATATGGGTGCATTAACATTTGTCTGACAACTGGTGATTTACACAACAAGTCATGCAAGCGAGTTGTCATAGCCTTTTAAGGGCTGAAAGAGCATGCCTGACTAAGTCACTAAGTTGGTTTTCCTGAACCTGATCTACTAGATCAAACTGACTAGGTTGACTTTAATGAGAACCTACAAATTTCAAAATTTCAAGATAAATCAGTTGGTCAGAATCTTATCTTAACATTCAGTTATCTTGTAAGGTTCAGATTTGGAATATGTTTCCTGATAAAACTTTATATTGTACAATAATGATACAATAATAGGGGAGATAATTGGTGGCATCAAAGTATGGAAATATGCAGACAACCTATTTGCCTATTTAGCTAAAGGTAGCTGATGCTCCCTTAATATCACAAGGCTCCATAACTGTGCTTCCTTAGTTCAATTACAGCTTCATTCATTATGCATAGATATGGCACACTGTAGATATTAAATAAATGATAATGTTGATAGCAATATAATTAAAACACTACTACCTAGAAGGCTTGGGACAGAGCAAGAAAATGTAAATACCAGTCCAGGTTTATTAAACTCCTGACCTTGTTTACTCTGATGCTACCTCTCTTTTTAAATATGTAATAAGCATATAAAGTATTAACATACTGAAACAAACATTAAATAATCACATATTTTACATGTAAAGCATCTAGATGTACTTATGAAACTATAAAATATATGGTCAGATGTATAATTTTTGAGATATGTTAGGTGTATAGAACATTTGTGCCATTTACAGTAGAGGGTAAAATTATGAAATTATTTTGTATAATGCAAACTTGCTATTGTCTATGTACCATAACATTCCATCTACTTGGGGTAATACTTTCATTATGATGGCCAGAGGCAAATGCAACAAGGGTGAAGGGTACCAAAAAGGCTGGTTCAATTGTGCACATACCCTTTTCTATGTATATTAACATTCTTTTTAAAAAAAAATTTTTATTGAGTTACACACTATTACAATTCAACTAATATCGTTAAAGCAGTGTTCTTACATATATACAGATTACATACATGGTATCTCTTAAATTACTTATTCCTTTTATTAGTTGTACTATCCCTTATTCCTTCTTTTATTTTATCTTCCATCCACTTATACCACCCTTCCCACACCATATAGTATTCTGAACTTTCATCCTCGGTTATCTCATAAGTTAGTTTACTCATCTCAGCGCATTCAGATACTTTTCTGATGATATGCTCTTCCGGTGGTAGTCCCTTTTCTTTCCAATATTGTGCATATATTAATCTGGCAGCCGTAATAATATGTATAATTAGGTACCTCTTTTTTTCTCCCATAAGTCCTTTTTAGTATTTAGTATTTTAGTATTAATATTAACATTGTAGTCTCATAGAAAAAGGCATATTTCCCTAATATGTTAGGAACTATAAAACAATAAAATTGAAATCTTTTCTGCTTTCTGTCTACTCTTGACATTGTGAAGTTAATTCTCAAATTAGCTAACAATACTTTGCCACTGAAAATCAATGAGTGAACAAAGGGAAGTTATAATGATGCAATCAACCCTCATCCTATTTATGAAAAAAATGTACAGCACTTTCACACACCAGTCCAGAATCAGCACTACCTGTCAATTTCATAAAATCAGCTGCTTCTGGAAACTGAATCAATGTATTGGTTGGTTTAATTAGCTTTAGTTATTTTAATTAGTAATAGGGTTGCATTTTTAAGTGCACACAGCGCTCGACACAGTATTCTTAGGAATGAAAAAAGTGGAGAGAAATGTAGTTTGGCTTCAAACTGCTTTTCAGAGATTTGGGAATAGAACTTGTGATAGAATGAATATCCTTTAAGATATTAAAGGATATTTTAAGAAAGACAAGCTTCTAGTGGAGAATAATGGTGGGCTGATGCTCCCCAAGGGATTGAAGAGACACTGCAGCTGAGAATGCTAGCTGGAAGGCAGATTCTGGCCAGCTCAACCTGGATCAAAGGGAGATTGTGAGATTAAACTGCAGAAACAGAAAAGTTTGAGAGCTGAGTTGTAAAGAGTCCTGGGATTCTATCTATGCTCCTAACTGTGATGGAGCCAATATGGACATTATGTCATGCTTTCCCCATTTCTTAATCACTTTGGGAAGCAATTAATTTACAGATCAAGAGATATTTCCTCTGGAGTGAAAAATAAGACTCCTTGCAGTGAGTTAAATCTTATTTTGAGATTACAGAAAAACAAGGAAAAAAGACTTTGATTTAAAGATATGAGAATTATTTGCAAAAGGCTTGATTAAGAGAAAATGTAAGAATATTTTAAAATGGACAAGAGGGCAATCTTTTTTTCTATTTTCATTTTTATTGATTTTACTTTGAATGAAATTGCTTTGATATAAATTTGTATTAAGCCAGTTAGAAAGACTAGTCCTGTGTGGGAATGCTTGTTCTTTATTTTTAAATAGTTTAACTAGTGGATCTTACATAACAAAAGATAAAATAAAGAATCAGACTGTAATGTTTAGTTGCCATGGAGTGAAATGTGTTATGACTGAAGCTATCCAGACCTATTAAAATGAAACTATCAAAACCACAAAAATATAATAAGGGAAAAAAGGGAACAGATTTTCTTTTCCCTGTTTGAGACATCTTTGCTTTTAGATTACTATTATGAAAATGGCCACTAGAAAAATGGTAAGGCAAGAAGGTGGCCAAAAGGGCATAGAGGGAAGGGGTTATAGGTGGGTGAGAAGAGTTGAAGAGCCTCTCTGTGGTTAAAAGTTCACATGCTCTGCAAAGTGTCTAATTTTTGATCATATGACTATGGGAATGCTGCAACAGCTATAACTTTGGAAACAGGGCCTAAATCTATTTTTTCCAGCACATACCTTCCCTTTTATTTTATTGATGCAAAACAAACAAATAATTTATTGTTACAACTATGTTCCTCAGACTTAATCATGGATGCTACGTCTTAAATGTGTTACACAATGATTCACTTTAAACATCCATCTGCACTATAGATGCTCACAGATCATAAATTCCTATATGGGGAGGGGGCTGGTGGCATTTATTTATTTATTTATTTTATTGTTTGTCAACAAGAACAAGTAAACAAGTATCAGTATAGACATAGACTCAGACACATGAAAAAAATGGCACAGATAAATGGATATAAATAGGTAAAACATAGCCATAAACACATAAAATGATTACATATAAATGGGGACAGTAGGACATGGATGATAGGCATGCTGGTGCACTTAGACCTCTTAAGAAACGTGTAAGGTCCATGGTAGACAGTTTAAGTAAAAGGTACAGGGGTTAGAGAAACTGACAACAGAACCAGGTAGAGTGTTCCAGACATTTACTACTCTATTGTAGTAAAGAAGTCGTATTTTCTGCAATCAAGATTA
>JANHZT010007478.1:0-11772 GCA_032468215.1 Stegonotus admiraltiensis | reverse complement strand
AATAAAATAAAATAAAATAAAATAAAATAAAATAAAATAAAATAAAATAAAATAAAATAAAATAAAATAAATAAATACTTGAAAAGGGCTTTTGCTCATATTTAGCTGACATGCCAGTATAATCTTATATAGCACTGAGGAAGGTAAATTTTAGTTGTAACTGTCTGTACATGGAGCTGTACATAAGGCTGTACATCCATCCAAAAACATCAAAAAGAATATTCTTATTGGACAGTTACAGCACGGTCATGTTATACTGCTAATGCAAGTATAGCATTGGTTGTCAGTAGTTTTCGGATCCAGTTCAAAGTGATGCTCACTAGCTTTATACTCCTGGGTAGCCAAGATACCCTCCAGCCCAAGAATAAATAATAATCCCCAAATCACATCATTAATAGTAGAGTTTCTAGCCACCTAGACCAAAATTTGGGGAAAATAATCAAATTTTGTGAAAGGTTAAAAAGGTTAGCTCTGCTTTGCCTTCTGTCCTTATATGAAGAGATGTAGCACCATGTCAGGTGTCCTATACTGGAGATACTTTTCCTCAGAACAATTACCCCTCCCTTTCCTTCTTAATACAAGATAAGCTGCTATTCTTATGGCTTTTCAAAGCTTTTTAAATAATCATATTCCAGAAGGCCATCAGTGATTAATGCAAAGCCATAGAAGCTAATGGTAATTCCAAATTTCTATGTTGTTAACATAATTTGCAATTTGTTTTAATGTTATAATTTTTAAGATGTTTACCCTATCCTTTCTTTCCATATTCAGTAGTCTGCTTATGAACCTTCAAGTTACTAACTTTCTCTGGTACTAGCCAACCTCTCCTCAATCTAAACTCCTTCCTCCTATTTTTTCCACAATACCAAACCTGTGAAAGTGAGTTGGATTGAAAGAGAGTGAGTGGACCAAAGGTACTTAGCTGGTTTTCCATGCCTAAGGCAGGACTAGATAGAACACACAGTCTCCTGGTTTCTAGGCCAGCACTTTAACCACTACACCAAAGAGGTGTAGTGATAACTATACACTATCTAAAGTCTGTTTGGATTGAGAGGGTAGAGAAATAACATTGACCAATCAATCTTATCTTAGCATTAATATTTGTAATGATCTGTGAAAGAAATCCTTTCTTACCATTATTCTATCATAGATTTTATCTATTTTAAATCCATTGTAATTTCCAAAATACATATTGCTATAAATTCTTTTGCATTGTAGACAATGCAATGATTCTTTTGCAACCATGCTGTGAACAGCTAAATAGGTTTGTATTGGGAGGCTTCTTTGAGAACGGAAGCCTAAATTCCCAGCTGTGTGGTGCTGCCTCTGAAGCATATTTCCATTAGTAGTTGCAGATGGGAAGAAATTATCTGGGGACTAAGAATTTACTCTTACTTTTTGTAACAAGCAACTGAAGAAAACTATTGGTTGAGTTTAGCTGAAAGCCCAATTGAAATTGCCAGCTTTGAAGCAACATAATTGGGAGGGATCTTTTGGAATTACTATTTAAAATACAAAATCATCTGACAACATTGTAAAACATTTTGAATCACAATGTGTTAACGAATGGACAGAAATGTGCTTTGGAAAAAAAGAAAATATTTATTAGATCATTTCAAAGATTTTCTGAGATATAAATTCTCTGGAGATTATTTTTCCTACAGCAAATATTCCTTTTAGAAGAGAAGAAAAACAATACCTCTGTTTGAAGCAGAAAAACACTTCTTTTGTTTCAAGCATACATCCACCCATGCATCCCTGCACATGTACACAATTTACATATCTGGGCTGGGCTATATAAACAAACAAACCTCATAGCAAAATCAGAGTTTTCGATTTGGTGCTATCTAGTTGTTGTACCCGTTTTCAGCCTCGATCTGAAGTTTTAAGGTATATGCACAGTCAAACACATTTTCTTAATTCTATATCTTTAAATGAGAATTCTGGGATCACATTTCTTTCTTAGCCACTTTGCAATTAAGAATGGGCTTTTGAAGTTCCTGGGTTACGTGGTCCCAAAGTTATCTTTTGGTAGCTCTCTGATCCTCTGACCATAATTGCTGTAAATATACAACATTGGGTAAGTCCTAAAACTGCTACCTCATTGTTAAAAAACAAAGAAAGCCCTAAAATATACACTCCTGTTCACATTTGTAATGTCCTTTCCTTTTGTAGACCTTCAGATTTCCCACTACTGATATAGACAGAAGTGTCTGGTTTTCTTCCTTCAGGCCTCAGCTGAAGTTAGTTTGAGCCCGATATGAGCTATGAGTCAGTTGTCCATTGAGTCCACACAAGCCTCAATTCTGCTCAGATGTTATTACTAACATTCCCCCAGATTCTGTCACCAAATTTTGCTAGTACCAATGTCACCACTTTTCATACTACTTCCTCATTTGTTATTGTTCTGTACAGTTATCTTCAACATCAATCTGCATATTTTCCACATCAATTTATTTGCTTACCTGAAGTGCAATGAAACCTGGCATTACCTCCTTCAACCTTCATCCAAGCAAGACTTCTATGTAAGATTCTTTTTATTAATATTTAATTTCTGTAACTGAATTTTGTCCTGTGTCCCATCTTTATCTTTTTGATGTGGACTTTCTTTTTTCTGAAGTGGTCCCTGGCATACCATCTGAAGGCTAATGCAGTCCTTAGACCAAGGAATCTCATGCATCCCATGAGCTGACCTTTTGCCTTTTCTAACTAACAGTAGTTCTCCAGATCTTAAAAGCAAAATGTTCCTGTCATCTTAAGAAACACGTCCCCCCACCCCACCCCAAGCAATCAGTATCTGATGAAAGCAGGGGAAAATCAATACCTACACTCTACAATACCAATTACTGAGTTATAATGCATCTGCTCAGGAAATTTCTGTATGGAACAATTGGTTTTCTGCTAATAATCTACAAATGTCTAGGTTGAATGAGCCAGAATTTAGGCACTATTTTAGTTTAATTATTCCATATCTGGGGTTCCCAGCATGATGTCCCAGGCATCAATTTGCCTACAAACACTTCCCTTGAAGTTTCATTACAGGAAGAAATAATTGTTTTGTCTAAAAATAAAGAAATTGGAAGCTGTATTTGGGTTTTTTTTAAAAAAAAGGATCAAGCCTATTATTTATAGCTGTGGCTCTGGAATCCAAAATATTGAATTGACTAGCATTTTGATAGTAGGCCACAATATATTATCAAAGTTCCAAAGAAATGCACTGATCCAAGAAGCATGAATCTTTTTTTTTCTACCATCTGCTAGGGTTTATATCTGGAAACTGCTGAATTAGTAAATCTATTTTAGTAAATTCATTGGATTTCATTTGGGAAATTTATATGAAATGAACCAAATATAAACTCATACTTCAGCTCCATTTCATGAACAAGTTTGCAAAATCTGTTTTGCTTTGTTTTAAATTTAGTAGACTTTTCTGTCAAATGGTGTGAAATCCAGAAACAAATTTTGTAAATTTGATGTAGTGGGCATCCTTCTTGCAAAACAATGCATTAAACATAGATATTACTACATTATCAAATGTTGATGGGTGCTAACAGCCATCATATATCTTTATTGCATCATTTGATTAATCATTGTTCATGGTTGAATCAGTTTCTGAGTGCAGTTTGAAAATTATTATTTTTAAAGCCTTAAATCAAGATTGTGCAGTAATAGGCATTTAAACATAACAGAACAACCGATGTTAATTAAAAAAGTGGATGGGACCAGGATCATTGAAATAAAGATTCTTTGTAATATTTTTCATCACATTAAAATTACACTATTTGAAGAGCTCTAGGATCACACCTAAGATTTCAGGAATCATATATATTCTTTGGACTACAAGTTGAGCATTTCCTAAAAACTTGTATTTTTAAAAAGGAAAAACAGCTCCTCTCCCTCCTGTGTTTTTGGCTAATTGCTGGTGAAAAGACAGAGACATTTTTGGACATGGCATCCATTTATGGAATTTCTTAATTCACAGATTAAATCATATATTTGTTTTAAATCTTCACTCACAACTGGGGACTGAACAAAAGTTTGAGCAAACTTTTCATTTGCAAGTTACAAAATTTATTTATTTTAAATTATAGTTCTATGTGTCATAGTAGTTGCTGTTTTAATCAATAATTATTTTTTTCAAAATTATTTGTTAATGTTTTTGTATTTTTAATACCTTGTAGATCACTTGTACAATTATTCTCCTGTACAGGAAAAAAAATGTGCTTTTATTAAATAAAAAAATCAAAGAAATATTTTCTGTTTAAAACAGAAAAGAGTTTAAAACAGATATTCATTATATTTTGTAAGGCTTTCTTGGAAATGTTAGAGAAGGAAGGACAAGATTAGAAACACATTTATCATTCAATCCTGAAGTGTAATCATAATATAGACACTGTACTTTTTAAAATGTGTAGCTTCTATGCATATCAAATTTTTATTTATAGTTTACCCTTTTCACCCATCTTTAATAATACACCTCTTCCTAGTGATGATATCTGTACCTTTCATAACATGCTTGCAATAATAGCAATCATTTCAACAAAGTAATAGAAGGTTAAGGATCTCACAAAAGGAAAATAACTACTTGGTGCCTATAATTTTTGAAGTATTGTTTAAAAGCTAAAGACAGATGGTGACAGCAGATGTTTTCACCACTCCTTTTAGCATTAGTGTAGCCTTCCTTACAGTTAGAGATATCTTCTCTTTAACACAGATTCTAAAGTTGTTGTAGAGATTGTCTAGAATATATTTTGTCTCTCATTAGGAACAGTTAATATGCCATACAGAAATAATCTCTTCCCCAAAATGAAGATTATGCAAGGATGTAACTCTGAAACCAATGTGGTACAGTGTTTAAGAAATTGGATTAGAACCAGAGTGGTCCATGATCAAATTGATGCCCAGCTGTGGAAACTTTGGATGAGTTGCATTTTTTCCCCAGCCCAATGTATTTATACAGGGTTGTTATAAGCAAATAAATGGGAGAATGGAGCGCTGGTTACCCAAAGTCCTGGAGGACAGGCAGGATATAAACGAAGCAAATAAAATAATACACAATAAAACATTTCCAGAAGAATAACCTCAATTATGTTTCTGTTAGAACATGCTATATTGTAGAAGAATATAGAAAGCAGTTATTATGACTGCATTGATGTTTTGGTTTAATGCTACAGTAGTTCAGGTAAATGCTGCCAATGATTAACAAACAAATATATGCAGTGTGAACAATGCCTTTGTTGATTGTTCAGTTTTACATCATGCTGTATAATGCTTTTGTGTTTATTAGTACTCATTGTTCTGAACCTCTAATTCTAGCTTCATACCTGCTTAGCTAGAAATCAAAGATTAAACTATAGTTTTTTTTAGTTCAGAGAAGAAATGAATGTGATTTAAATATTCATTCACAAATGGAAGTGGATGCATGAAGGGAATGCAATTAGGTTTATCCTGCTAGAAATATTTTACTATGTATTATTATTATTTGTTATATCTGCCTTTCTTCCAGCAACTGATAATCTATGTAAATAGCAAAGCAATAGCATTTAGACTTTTATACCACTCTCTCTAAGCGGTTTACAGAGTCAATATGTTGCCCCAACAATCTGGGTCCTCAGAAAGATGGAAGCTTAATCAGCCTTGAGCTGGTCAGGATCAAACTCCAAGCTGTGGCAGAGTTAGCCTGCAATACTTCCTTTTAACCACTTCACCATCAGGGCTCCAAAGGGCCCAAAGTGTCAGGTGCAAGAATCCAGAAGTCAGGAGTTCAGAAAGCACTGCATGTTTATTCCATGCAACCTATACACAGGATCTGATCTACTAATAGTCAAGGGAAATTGGTGACAAATAAAAATCAACTAGTTTCAAGGGAGGGGGGTGGATTTAAGGGGGATGTAAGTACTCCAGACTGATGGTGTGTGTTTGACCCTGCCCTCAGGCTCAGCCTGGTCATTGTCTACACAAAGAAGAAATTTTAAAATTAATTTATGAATACCTCAAACTTTCATTATACAGTTTTGGAAAGTATAGCATAGAAGAATTCCAGGCAAAAGAGCCTTTTGCTTGCCACTTCTCATGGCATTATGTAGCAATTTTCTTCTCTGCAAATATTGATATTCAAAAACAGACGATACAACCAATTGTTTAGCAATCATTCAGTTATGACAGTGCTGAAAAATGTGATTTATGACCAGTTCTCACACTTATGTCATAGCAGCATCCCTGCAGTCAAATGGTTGCATTCCAGTTGTTTGCCATTTGGCTTTCATTTATGACAATGCTGTGTCTTCCAGTCACATTATTATGATTTGCAACCTTTCCACTTGACTTCCAACAAGTAGATCAATGGGAAAGCTAGCAGTGAAGGCTGCAAGTCACAGTCAAGTGATGTCCTCCAAATTTGTCATTCTAGAAAAGCGACTACAAATTGCTTTCCTTCTTGAAGGTGAGTCTTATTGGTCAGACCTACTATTATATATAAAAATATAGGATGGGTTGATAGAAAGATAAATGGATAAACAGATATAATTACCAATACTCATGTACACAGATAAATTTAAATGGAATTGATATAGTATATATAAATGTAAAGCATCAAAATGTGCACACATGTAAGCACATCAGAACTTTTAAAATAAAAAATGTATCTTTTCCTACTGCCCTGTTAGTCTAATAAATTCGAGAGCTACTTTTACAACCAATGTTCCACCTGAGTTGTGAATAGAAGTTATTGGTCTGAAACCCCCAGGTAAACTTTTTAATGGGTTTGCAATTTGGGTGTCCTCCTTGACCCACAGCTGAGATTAGAGCAACACCTGGCAGCTGTGGCTAAGGGGACCTTTGTACAGGTTCGCCTTGTACACCAATTGTGACCCTACCTGGATCGGGAGCCTCTTCTCACAGTCACTCATGCCCTTCTCACCTCACAGTTGGATTATTGCAATGCACTCTACATGGGGCTACCCCTGAAAAGAGTTCAGAGACTACAGTTGGTCCAGAATGCAACTGCTCGAGCTGTCATGGGTGCACCTAGGTACTCCCACATTACACCAATCCTCCGTGAGCTGCACTGGCTTCCTATAGGTCTCCAGTCACAATTCAAGATGTTGGTTATTACCTTTAAAGCCCTATATGGCTTAGGGCCAGGCTATCTTCGGGACCATCTTCTACCACATTGCTCCCAGAGACCGGTAAGATCCCACAGAATTGGCGTCCTCCAGGTCCCGTCAGCTAAACAATGTCAGCTGGTGGGTCTGCAGGGGAGGGCCTTCTCTGTGGCTGCCCCAGCTCTCTGGAATCAGCTACCTCCTATGGCCCGGACCTCTCCCACCCTACTGGCCTTCTGGAAAATGGTGAAAACCTGGCTTTTCTGGCAGGCTTGGAGCCATTGATCTTGCCACTGTGATCTTGCTAGATCTGGCTATGAGTGGTGTGTATGGGTTTTTTTTAACGTTTCTTATTGTATATTGTTCATACTGCCCTTGTTATAAGCTGCCCAGAGTCCTTGGAGAGTTGGGTGGCATTGAAATATGAATGAATGAATGAATGAATGAATGAATGAATGAATGAATGAATGAATAAATAAATAAATAAATAAATAATCTTCGTTCTTTGAATGACGTCTTTTTCTCTGGTCTTTTTTTAAAAAAAAAATAAGCCCAGTGGTATACCACTTCATTTCTTCATTCATTTGAAATCCTTCTATTCAATTTTTTTCAAAATGATTGATTTATTGATGAAATGGTGCACTCCTGGATTTATTTTAAATGAACAAACAAGGGAGCCTAGGGAAATGTACAGTATAGAAAGAAGAAAAGTAAAACGTTTCAATGTATTTCAAACCAATATATTTACAAGGCAAGGGTTATAATTATTGTGTTATTGAAATATGACTCACAAAGGAAGCTGGCAAAGAGGAATTATAGTTTATGGTATCCATCAGGCAAAATGGACAGGAGTACTTAAGGCAAAATAAACAGGAAAAGGGTACTATAAAAATGTAACCAGGAAACATTCCTGGAGGTTATACTTATGATGGGGTACATATATATATATGAAGTGATATTGTCTGTTCTTATATTCCAAAACTAGTTGCTGACCCATTCTGGCAGCAAAGGAACTGAATAATGCTCACTATATGCCTTTATAGAAAGCAAGTCTAGTGTGGTGGTGAACCTGGAAACAAGCAGTCTATAAGTTTGGCATCCCTTAGGCATGAAAGCAGACTGGTTGACTTTGGGCCTGTCACTCTGCCTCAGCCCAACCCATCTCATAGGCTGGGGAAAACAGGATGCAGGAATATTAGGCATGTTCTTTTACCTTGAGTTACATATAAAAATATATAGTATAATAATACTCCCCACTGGGGCACTACCTTGATGTGGTTGTGGGACTTGTGGGCTCTGAGGAACATAAAAGTTATGGGAAAGATTCGACCATATTGCACAACCAGATTTCATCAGATGAAAAGTGTATCTCAATATGGTGAGATGTAATTTACAGAAACCATACTGGGTTAGTTGTTCCTTGGTCAGCGAGGCCCATGTTATATATCTATTGATAAATGAGATATCTATTGATATCTATTGTTAGCTGAGCAACCAGGGCCAGCAGCTGCAGGAGTATTGGAAATCGTTAATACATTGCAAATATAAGAGAAATATAAAAGAAAGGAATAATGGTATGTTATTATAAATCAGGTCAAAAAA
This sequence comes from Stegonotus admiraltiensis, assembly GCA_032468215.1. Lineage (NCBI taxonomy): Eukaryota > Metazoa > Chordata > Lepidosauria > Squamata > Colubridae > Stegonotus > Stegonotus admiraltiensis. The sequence goes on along the minus strand of JANHZT010007478.1, from coordinate 3,067 downwards.
GAAGAGAATATCTGAAAAGAATGCACTAGGTCTGGGAAGAACAAAATCCTAAAACAGAAAATACAGAACAGAAGCTAACAAAATTGATTTACAGTACAAAATAAAGTATTCAAAAAAGCAGAATTGAAAAACTTGCAAAGGTTTACTCAGGACAAAGAAATTGAAATTTTTCCAGAAGTAGGTCAGACTGTAGAGGGAAACCAAGGAGAGTCAGTGAACCCAACATAGTTCCTGATTTATTTTACTCCCAAACTAGGCACCCTCTCTTCTGCTTTCTACTCCGAAAGAACAAAGCCTTCTGGTTAAAAAAGTGGAAGAACTGAAACAGTTAAAAAAACAGTTAAAAAAGTGGAAGAACTGTCGGGGTGTAGATAAATCCCCGTTCCTCCCTTGGGGGATAATTTCCCATTTTGAGAGGTGAATGGACCATGGCTTGTTCCTTGAAGTATACTTTAATACAATAAAGCCCGAGATATACATTCTAGTAATACCTTTTATTGTAAAAAGAAAATAAAAACCTTTCTATCCAATTAATTACATTTTGGCAAATTTCCCAGCTGTGCTGGGACTGTTGGTAGGAGATCAAGAGAAGTTAGAAGAGAAAGTAAAGTAAGGAATGTGGACATGCGCAGTAGAGTTAGCTTGTTACTATAGAAATCTGGCTGACATCCCCAGCCATCTACTGTAAAGTTTATAATAGGAGCTCAGCTGGCAAATTTAAGAGCATAGTGACAAGAATAACTAAGCATCTAGAACAGCACAAAAGCAACAAAAAAAAGTGGATCCAGGAAATTACAGACTAAGTAGCCTGACATCATCTGGGGAGATCCTGGTAAAAATAACCAAGCCACAGATCTGCAAACACTTAAAAGCAAGCAAAGTTATTATCAGAAGCCAACATGGGTTTGTCAAAAACAGATCATGCCAAACAAATTTTATTCCATTCTTTGACAAGGTGACCAAATTAGTGGACCACAGAAATAAGTGGTGGGTTGCCCCCGGTTTGCACCAGTTCTATAGAATCATTAGTAAAACCGGCAGGAGGCTCTGCTCATCAACCCTGACATCATCAAAATGCTTCTGCGCATGTGCAGAAGCTTCTGCACGTGAAAGTGAGCAAAGTGAGCGTGAGTGCGCAGGCCCCCTGCAAACCGGTAGTAAAGGTAAGTAGAACCCACCCCTGACTGAAATGCTGTGGATATACAGCAGTTTACTTGGATTTCAGTAAGGCATTTGACTAAGTAAACCACAACCTACTTCTTGCTAAACTAGCAAAATGTGGGATAGACAGCATCACCACCAGGTGGATTTGTAACTGGTTGACAAACCGCACACAACATATGGTCCTTAATATATATGGAGGGAAATAAATAGTGGGATACCCCAACACTTCAATATCTTCATAAACAATTTAGATGAGAGAATAGAAGGGGAACTCATCAAATTTGCAGATGATGCTAAGCTGGCAGGAATAGACAACATCCCAGACAATAGGCTCATGATCCAGATGAATCTTGATAGTGTTAAATACTGGGCCATATTTAACAAAATGAAATACAATCTTAGGTTGCATTAGCAGAGAGATAGAACCAAGATTACATGCAGTATTAGTAACAGTTTATAAAGACTTAGTAATACCACACCTGGAATATTGCATCCAGTATTGGGCACGACAGTACAAAAAATACAGTGAGACTCTGCAAAGAATAGCAACAAAGATGATTAGTGTCATGGAGGCTAAAACATATGAAGAACAGTTGCAGGAATTGGGTATGGCTAATCTTGTGAAAAGAAGGACTGGGGTAACATGATAGCAATGTTCTAATCTGAGAAGTTGCCACAAAGAAAGGGGTCAACCTATTTTCCAAAGCACCAGAAGGCAAGACAACAAACAATGGATGGAAACTAATCAAGGAGAGAAGCAACCTAGAACTAAGGAGAGACTTCCTAAAAGTGGGAACAATTAACAAATCTCTTCCAATTTTGTTATTCTGTTATTTTGATTAAAGTTGCCTGCATTGAAACTTGTTCCAAAGAAACAGCTAGCATAAGTATTAATACATACCAATATCATAATATCAAATATAAGCACCAGCTCAGCGCAAGAAATAACGAATGTACCACACAGCTGAAATTATAACTGAATACCTGGAATACAAATCAACAAAGAAGAAAAAAAGCCAAAGAACACACAACCAAAAAGGAAAGATCAGGCTAGAAAATAAGATCATCAAGCTAAGATTATATGCAAGCGAGCTAGAATATATAAAACTAGAACTTAGCCAAACTTGCTTACAAGTCCATGTGAAGAATAAAAAATAGACACTGCAAGACAAAGTACTACATGGCCAGTACATTAAAAAATAGTACACAAAGAAGATAGTAACAACACCTCACAGTGGCTAAGAGCAGGAAAGGAGAAGTATGAGATAGAGGGGCTAATTCAGACTGCACAAGATTGAGTCTAAAGAACAAATATATATGAAGCCAGAACTGAGACAGCAACAGACAGCAAATGCTACCTCTGCAAAGAAACTGAAAAAAAAGTGGACCACTTCAGTGGTGGGATGCCCCCGGTTTGCACTGGTTCTATAGAACCGGAAGTAAAACTGGTGGAAGGCTCCACCCACTGACCCCGACATCATCAAAATGTTTCTGTGCATGCAGAAGAGCAAAGCGAGCATGTGTGCACGGCCCCACTGTGAACCGGTAGTAAAGGTAAGTAGAACCCACCCCAGACCACCCATTTATCTGCTGCAAGAAGATCTCTCAGACTAACTAGAAACAATGGCATGACAAAGGATCAACAATGGTACATTGGAAGATGCAATGGTGCATTGGAAGAAATACTATTTGCCTGCAAACAAGAATTGATGGAATCACAAAATTGAAAATGAAGAAGCTAAAGAGCTCTGGGACTATAAAATTCAAACAGGCCTTCTACATAACATCCAAAACTTAATAGTTGTTAATAAGAATGACAAAAAACCCTGGATAGTGGATATGGCAGTACATAGAGACAGCAGAATATAAGAAAAAAATAGGGGGGGGGGGTCACAAAATACAA
>JANHZT010007475.1:22855-33413 GCA_032468215.1 Stegonotus admiraltiensis | reverse complement strand
GTGGGACTCGAACTTGCAGTAATTGCAAGCAGCAGATGTTAATAACAGACTTCCAGTCTGTTGAGCCACCAGAGCTTTCCTGGATTGTAAGGGACTAATCACAGTCATTCATTTCTTTCTCATCTGCCAAATGGATTACTGCTGTGCATGGTATGTGGGACTGCCTACTATGAAATTGTGATAGGTCTACAGGTCTGCAGCATGAGTAGTTGTTGATGTCAGACCTGGAAGCCATTTTTTTACATTTGGGCCTTCAGGCCTTCCACATCTTCTTCTGTGGGAAAATGGTAGGGGAGATTGCATAGAGTGTAGATGATATGTAGTCATAATAACATTCCTTTCTCAAAGAGTCAAGGATACTTTTCCCTGGCACTTGGAGTCGGATGACTGGGGAGTGTCTTCAGTTTGGGCAGTGGATGACTGGACCATGTGATGGACATGAGTGTGCTTGGCAGGGACTTGAACTTTCAATTGGGTGGGGAAAACCTGGAAACTTTCAGATTCGGGTTTTCCCAGATGTGCCAATATGACATCTCCAATAAATTGTAGCTTTGAGGAAATCCAAGCCTTGGAGTTTATTTTCACTGGGGGTGTTACTTGGAACCCTGACAGTTGATGCATCTCAGTCTGCCAGTAATGTACTATTGCTTTGCAAGTGTCCCACACTCCCAACAAGCTCCAGGGTGCTGCTCATCAGCTATACAGCCCTTCATTGAACGGGGCCAGGTTACTTCAGGGACAGTCTTTCTCTAATTGTTTCTGCCCATCTCTCTAACTGAGCAGAATAGGCCTGCTTCTGATCCATCTATTAGACATGCCAGATAAAGAAACACAGAAAGCATGCTTTCCACATTGCAGTACTTACCTCAAAACACCATGCCTCCTCAGATTTATTTGATCCAAACTCTGATGGCATTTAAAGACTTGGATCTCTCTTGGGCATGAGGTCTTGAAGTTAGGTAGGACTTGGGCATGAGGTCTTCACTGTGATTGCTTCTTACTGTGCTTACTATTATATGAAATGAGTAGATTGTCCTATTTATTTAATTTATATAGTAAATTTATTTGCCATCCATCTCACTATCCAAAAAGACTCCGGGTGGCTTATAATACAATAAAAACACAAATATTAAAACATTAAACTTAACAAAGTTTCAAAACTAGGTTTAACAAAACTAGGAACGAAGTACATGAGTGATATAGAGGTAGGATCTTCTCTTTTACTCCACCCACCACCTCCAATGCAAAGTGCCCCCATTGGGGCCCCAAGCCAATTAGCAGAGCCAGGTCCTTAAGGCCAAGACAATGGGTGTGGATCAGTGGTGGGATTCAAAAAAAAATTGCTACCAGTTCTGTGGCTTGGTGGGCATGGCAAGGCTTGGTGGCCGTGATTTGGTGGGCATGGCAGGGGAAGGATATTGTAAAATCTCCATTCCCCTCCCCACTCCAGGGAAATGTTACTGCAAAATCTCCATTTCCTCCCAATCAGCTGGGACTCAGGAAGTAGACAAGAGATGGTCAGTCAGAGGTGGCATTCACCAGTTCTCCAAACTACTCAAAATTTCCACTACCGGTTCTTCAGAACTGGTCAGAACCTGCTGAATATCACCTCTGGTGTGGATCTCACTCTGCCAACAGGACGTTCCAAATGGTAGTGGCCAGAGCAGGAAAAGGTATTCTTCTTGACACTGCCAGCCAGAATTCCTTTACTGATGGGGTTCTGCCAGAGCGAATTGGGTGACCCAATATCATTGGGGTGAGACGGTTCCTTAAGTAACCTGGTTGTTGCCATTGTTTTCTTCTTTTTGTTATTGTGTTGCTTTTTTGAAATCCTGTGTTTACCACCCAGAGGTGCCAATTATAAGATAAATCAATACAATGAAATAAATAAAAAAATATCTGAAATTTTAGATCATTTGCATGCATAATATTCATTGATTGGTGTTGCAGTTAAAAAGGCAATGCAGTTTTAGATGGCAGCAACAGCATTACAGATTTCAAATAATGGAAGCAATCATTTCATTCTATTCTGACTATGATTGCATTGGCCACAATGCTAACCAAGTATATAAACTCCAAAGAAGAAACTGGAAGAAAAAAAAGAGAAAGGCAGTGAAGGTACTGGAAACTAAATCATATGAAGAGATATTGAAGGAATGGGAAATTATTATTGAAGCATGTTCCAGCTTAATGCTTGGTTTCATATGATATTCCACTGTATTTCATAAAGCATTAAAGTAAGGTGGCTCAAGTGGTATCTACTTAAGTGCGTCCCCTTCTATTCATGGACTGCACTTATAGCAAAATCACATTCTGTGAGCAAAATCTTCCTTCTCTCAGAAGGGACAGCCTGTTTCTTCAGAGACTAGACAATTGGAAATATCTAGGGCTATGTGAAGCTTTGAAAGGTTGCTTTGCCTCAATGAAGCTTCAGATGAAGTACTCCCATGAAACTGCTTCTTTAAGCAATTGGTTCCCTGTCTTCTAAGAAGGAAATGAAACAACCACACCGCTTATGTTCAGAATTTCTCTGAACTGCCTTCTGCAGAGCTTAGGCCAGTGTTGGCTAACCTTTTTGCCATCGCATGCCAAAAGCTGGGGGAGCACAGGGGGGGGGCTTGTGTGTGCCCACACCCATAATTCTATGCACCTCGGCCCCCTGCGCATGCGCACATGTACTCCTCCTGCTTTTGGCATGCAATGGCACAGTGGGCCTGGTAGGCCCGTTTTTCACTCTCCCCAGGCTCCAGAGGCTTTTTAGGAGCCTGGGGAGGGTGAAAACGGCCTTCCCCAACACCACCCCAGAGGCTGTCCAGAACCCGGAAATGGCCCATTTGCTGACTTCAAACAGCCCATTTCCAGCCTCCAGAGGGCCTCCAGGGGTGGGTGGAGAAGACCCGTTTTTCATTCTCCCCAGGCTGAGCCTTTCTAGGAGCCTGGAGAGGGCGAAAACGGCCTCCCCCCCACCCCTGGAGGCCTCTGTAGGCTGAAACAGCCTGTTTCCCAACTTCCGGTGGGCCCAGAAGTCCTGAAAATCAGGAGCCAGAGCTGAGCTCATGTGCCCACTGATATGGCGCCACGTCCCACCTGTGGCATGGGTGCCATAGGTTCGCCATCATGGGCTTAGGCTATATGAAGAGGGGAAAAAAGCACTTCCATTGGTGAGTAGCTCTATGAAATGTTATATTATGAAGAGAATGGATATTTTACCTAAAATATAAAAAGAATACAGAAAATGACTTTAATTGAAGTCAAACCACTGGTTCATTTAACTCAGTCTACACTGGCAGAAACTCTCCATGTTTTAGGACTTGTAGACTTCAACTCCCAGAATTCCTCACGCAGCCATGCTGGTTGGGGATTTCTGGGAGTTGAAGTCCACAAATCTTAAAGTTGGCAAGTTTGGAGACCTGTGTTTTAGAGTTTACCTATTTGGAACTAATTAATGTTGAACTGGGACATTGCCCAGTGGCCTCTCCAAGTGGAAATATGTTGGCTCCCAGAATGTGGTAACCTTTTTCCTTCACTGCATTAATGGTGAATATAGTTTATAAATATTCCTTCTCCAGAAAGTCTCATCTTTATGCCTATGTTGGGGTCTTTTTGATAAAGGTGAAAATCACTTTTATTGTCATAGACATTTTAGGATGATTCTGGTAGAAGGGGTCCAAGAACTTCCAGTCAGATATTATGCAGATTTTCTTTTTTTCCTTTTCCCTTCCTTGATAGATTCTTGGAGAGAAATATGATGAAATGAGTGATAGAAATGGAAGACACTGTCATATGGACCCCTTATAAAACCCTGTGAATAAAGCAGATTGGCTGTGAAATAAAATCATCACCAGGAAACACCAGACATCTCGTAGTGTCACTTGTATGCATTTCAAGATCTTTGCAGCACTGTTGCTTCTACTGGGTTCTATTCTGCAAATGTTTACATTAGCTTTAGATTTTGCAGTTTAAACAATTCTCTCTCCCCTTTCTCTTCCTTAACCTTTTTGCTATTCAGTAAATACCACCATGCAGAAATAAATTAATAAATGGCCAACTAAAAGCAGTGATAGCAGTAGCTCAGATAACTTTCACCCAAGTTCATTAAGTTAGCACATTGGTAAATGGTCATCTTTTTAGGCTTTGAGAAATACTTTTTTCAATGGCTTTAGAGAAAACGTTTTGCATGATTCCTTGTTGATTGAATGAACAGTAGATTTTTTTTTGCTTTGAATTTTATAGAGTCTATAAAAGCTTCACATTTCCCACTAAGTGGGTTGTAAGTTTTAAGGAGGCAGGGGGAGGCAGAACATTCTATATCTGAAAAGCTTCTAGCTCCATTCACACATCCTGTACTCTTGCCTACATTATCAAACTTACATTTTGCACACCAGAACTGGATTCAGCCTTTCATTTTCCCATTTTTGGGCAAAGTGCCTACCCTTATGCACACTTAATAAATCCAGACAGAGAGAACTTTGGGCATAAAAGGCTTAGAAAAAGGGTGGGGATTACTCGTGGAAAGAATAACAGTGGATTGTTATTCTAAAGAAAGCTCACATTTGTTTTCAATATGGACCTTGAATATAGCATGGAAAATTGAAAAGGTAGCTTTCTTCTAAGGCAGCAAAAAGTGATCCCATTCAAACAGTATCCAGTGTACAACAGCATTTGGAACTGAGTAATTTCCAAGCCATTACTCAACTTGCTTTGGTTACATTTTTTTTCAAAGGTAAAATAAACCCAACTAATAATTGCTGCAGCAAGGCTATAAGTCTTCCATTCCCTCCCACAAGCACAAACAATGTATTTGTATATTCTGTCTCCTAAATGAAAGCTTTAAAAATGCTGCAGGTAGTGCCACTGTGATTTTGCCAGCGCCTGTTCTTAATGTAAGCCAAAGGCTACAGCAACGTCTCTGCAGAAACGCCAGGAAATACCGGTAAGTGGAAAGAATGGTGATTTTAAACAGGAAAGAAGAAAAAAAATCAGGGAATGGAAAGGAAAGATGAGGCAAATACTTCTGATCTCTTTCAGTCTAGAATGCAACCCCTTTAAATCTCAGGTATAGTCCCCAAAGCCCTCCAAAAATTGTTCCCCAACTTTTAATGCAACAGAAGAAGAAACGGTGAAGTGCAATTTCATTAATTTAACTAGTTTTTCATTTATTTTTGCCATTTATAAGCCAGATCTGAAAAGGGCCATGTACCTCTATGTTAGGCCACATTCTTCAACTCTAGCAACTCTGAATGATCCAGAAGATGACTACGCATTGCCAACCCTTCTTGGTTTTCCTCTCCCTCACTTCCTTCTTTCCCTTTCATTGCTTACTGCCTCACTGGAAGTGGTTGTGTGATTAAAAAAACGCACACAACTGTCCTTGTCAACTGCCAGGTGCGATATCTAGTTTGGTTGGATGCTGCTGCCATCTATTTCAATAGGTGCACAATTGTTGATGGAATCACAGAACATGACCCTGGAAGAACATAGGAAGGACAGACAGTGATACAAGCTGGGAGAAAAAGCAAAGGATGGGTTGAGACAAAAATCTAAATTTCATACTTAAGATTTTGAAATTTAATTCAGTTTGGACCCTCATGAGCATGTGCAGAATTGATTTTTCAGGTCACTGAAAAAAGGCAGGACAGAAAAAAGGTGGACTTGATATCCCAGCTTTGTCCTTTTTTTACATGCATTGCATGCAAAATACACACAGAAAAGGGGCAGAGCTTCAATCACATGTTTGGAGCAACCATCTTTATTTAATCCCTCCTTACATTGAGAGGGGAATTCATTATTATATAGGATCCATGTTTGATAAAATTCCTGCCTTGCTGTTAAATTAAAAATGCCACTTGAGACAGGTTGCTGAGCTATTTATTATTGTTAAATGCAAACATTCATTATCCTTGAAAAAGTATTAAATGAGGAGACAGATTTTCCCCCTAGATAACAGGACAGTCACATAGAACAAGATGAATATTGGAAGAAAAGGGACCCAGAGGCATTGAAAAGGGCCATTGATTTAATTGTTGAAATGTGACTCGCTTGTAATACACCTGGTTTATTGGGGAAAGGATATGCACATTTCCAGTGGCCATGATATGATGTTTAATACACCCTCCCATTATTTAGTTAGCTTCTGAGAGGACAGATAATACTTTCCTGAAGGAATTTGAGAATGAAGCCTTTGCCCTCTCCCTCTTTAAAATAAAATTTACTTTGGTATTTTACTGCAAGATGTCCAGAAAGTATGGGAGTAAAAACAGTATGTCATTAAACAACTGAATGGCCAACGTGGGAGTCAGAAGCTGGAGTTTGACAATTCCTTATTTCCTTAACATGCTGCAGCTTCTTGAGTTACATTAATTGAATGGATTCAATAACACGAATAGCCATTAATATGGGAATATTCTGGTGTGTATATAAATAAATAAAAAATGGGAAAAATAAGAATAAAAACAATACAAAATACAATATGTAGACCAAAGATAAAGTACAACTGGCATAGTTTTAAAACAGCTAATTAAATTAATCCTACTATTATTCTGTTAAAAATTACTTAATAATGCAGCTTTCCTGTGAAAGGATTTCTCCATTGTCTAAATTTAGAACCACTAAATTGGTTCTTCTTAAAAATTAGTTAAGACTGTTGCCTACAAGTTAAAAAGAGAGAGTTTTCATTGCATTTAGATACACCAGAGTTGATTTATTCTACTGAATTTGATTGAAACTGAAAATCTGAATGAAAATGTTCTTTATTTAAAGATTTATTATATCACTAGTGCAAGAACCCTCTTCAGAAATCAGAAAAGTTCTCAGGGCAGCCGAGAAACTTGTGCTGAAAATGCTGTCTCATTTTCATGAACAAATAATGAGCCTCTGATCTTGAGGCACCATTTTCAGTGCAGCTTTGATTACAACCACACTATCCTGAATAAAGGCCTTTTGGAAATTGTGGGTAGAGAAAGTGGTAATCAATTTTTCTCTACTTTTTCATAAAAAGGGGAGAAAAAAAGTTCTCCAAGGAATTTTTCAAGAGTAGGACTTTAAATTAACAACCATGATGTCTTCCTGTGGGATTTAATGTTAGCAGGTGAAATCAAGGAGGGTACAAATCATAGAACAGGTTAGCACAGAAGTGAAGCAAGGCATTTATACATAAGCCTTGGCCATTAAATAAATGCAACTTTTGACTCATTGATATTTTTTCTAAAATATTTATTTCCAAATAACTTCTAAAACATATTATCCTATACCAAATTTAATGATATGGAGGAGTGGGAAGGAGGATGGATAGGTGAGAAAGGAAATTATTTTGTCTAGCATTGCCCTTAGACCAGTGGTGAAATGTAAAATGTTACTACCAGTTCTGTGGGTGTGACTTGGTGGTGGGGTAATGTGACTGAGTGGGCGTGGCCAACTTTTTTAAAAAAACTTTTAAAAGCATTTTTTCTACAACCTCTTTGGCTGAAGAGGTTGTAAAAAATGTTTTTAAAAATCACTGACGATCCCAGCTGAGTTGCCTGATTGGCAGAGGCTTTTTTTCTTTTAAAAGCCTCTGATGATCCCAGCTGAGTTGTCTGATTGGCAGAGGCTTTTTTTTCCTTTTAAAAACAGTTTTTCTACAACCTCTTTGGCCAAAGAGGTTGTAGAAAAAAATGCTTTTAAAAGCCTCTGATGATCCCAGCTGAGCCACACGATCATCAGAGGCTTTTTTTTAACTTTTAAAAGCATTTTTCTGCTGAAGAGGTTGTAGAAAAAATGCTTTTAAAAATTAAAAAAAGCCTCTGATGATTGCACAGCTCATCTGGGCATGGGGGCAGGACAGGGATTTTTGCTACCTGCTCTCTGAACCACCTGCCTCCATCACTATCGGATTGGGTGATCCGGTCCGAACCGGAAGCATTTCACCCCTGCCTTAGACATAATTTGTCAATTGTTGTGGATTTATGCTGGAATCTTTGTTCTTCTGTTGAGCAACAACAGTTTACATTTTATTTTAACAAAAGGTAAAGGAAGTAAAAAGAGCCTTGGTGGCGTAGGAGACTAATGTGCTGTTAACTAGCACAGCTGCCTGCAATTACTGCAAGTTCGAATCTCACCAGGCTCAAGGTTGACTCAGCCTTCCATCCTTTCAAAGGTAGGTAAAATGAGGACCCAGTTTGTGGGGGCAATAAGCTGACTTTGTATAAAATATACAAAAGAATGAAGGCTATTGCTTAACACATTGTAATCTGCCCTGAGTCTCCAGAGAAGGGCGGCATATAAATTAAAATAAATAAAATAAAAATAAATAAATATTGCTATTATGGAAGCCTTTTTAAAATCTGTACCAAGGTCCTGGTCTTCTTGATTTTAAATTTGTTTTGAGTTTCATTCGAGTTTAATTTCACAACATAGAAATAATTTGAGGACAAAAATGAAAAGTTTTTTTCATTTAAAGCAAAATTCCAGCCACTAACAACACATGTATGTACTTAACACATCAGCAAGGAGGGCTTTATTGGCAATCCAAGAAACAAAATTACTGAGTAGCTTTAATGCAAATGCTTTGCTTGTAAAAAGAGAATGCAGATTGGATTAGTAAGAATAACTGAGGGCTAGAAGGTTATTGAAACTTATCCTCCCTATTTGGCCCTTGGGACAAGGGTGAAATCCAGCAGGTTCTGACAGGTTCTGGAGAACCGGTAGTAGAAATTGAGTAGTTCAGCGAACTGGCAAATACCATCTCTGGCTGGCCCCAGATTGGGGTGGGAATGGAGATTTTGCAATATCCTTTCCCTGCCATGCCACCAAGCCATGCCCACAGAACCGGTAGGGAAAAATTTGAATTTCACCCCTGCCTTGGTAGAAGGGTGTTACAGATAACCCTCGACTTACAAGCCTTCACTTAGTAATATTTAAAGTTACAACAGCACTGAAAAAGTGATTTGTGACCATTTTTCACACTTATGACTGTTGCAGCACCCCTATAGTCACCTGATCAAAATTTGGACCCTTGGCAACTGGTTCATATTTATGAAGGTTGAAGTGTCCCAGGGTCCTGTGATCACATTTTGCAACCTTCTGATAAGCAAAGTCAATGAGGAAGCAGATTCACATTACAACTATGTAACTAAACAACCAGAGTGATTCACTTAACAACTGTGACAAGAAAGAAATGGGGCAAAACTCACTTAACTGCCTTGTGTAGCAAAAGAGGGGTTGGGTTGGGTTCAGCTGCAGTTATAAGTCGAGGACTATATCAATGGCCATGCTCACAATTAAAATTATTTTGTGAACAGGTCAGCCCCATTGCATCTGTTGCATGTAAGTGGTCAGAACATGTCCCTAAAGTTCTAAATGTGCCACTAAACTTTGTATGCACTAAGACACACACTGTACCTACTTGGTGTTTTCCATATGACAAACTAGCATAGCTGCTTCTGTTGAAAAATGCTGATTAGGTTCAATCTGAAGAATCACATCCTTCTATAAATGCTTGTGCAAAGAGTGTGATATTGAGAAGGGAAGTTAGCAACTGCTTTGCAGCTTTATACTTCCACAATAGCCTAAGCAAGCCACAGAATGACTTTCTTTCTCTCTCTCTCTCTCTCTCTCTCTCTCTCTTTTTCTTTGTCTGATGTGGTTCTTTAACATTTTGTAGTCTTTCCTTCACAACAAAGAAATATGGAAGACAAAAATGTCTTTCTCAAAGAAAAATACTCTTGTATTTGGTGTGGGGATTCTTGATGATAAAGAGCCATGCAGTGAGAAAAGCGTTTGTCCTGCCAAGTATCTTGATCTGTTCCCTCCATTAGATAAAACTGTACTGATCTGGAAAAAAGGTAAAAAAGTTTAATCACTGCAATCACAGCATTAAAGAGCCATGATGGTGCAGAATGCAGCACTTGCAGGGCTAACTCACTGCTCACTCCAGGAGTTCAATTCTGAGTGGCTCAAGGTTGACTCAGCCTTCTATCCTTCCGAGGTTGGTAAAATGAGGACCCAGATTATTGGAGGCAATATGCTGACTCTGTAAAACTGCTCAGAGAAGGTTATAAAGCACTATGAAGCGGTATATATGTCTGCATGCTATTGCTATTATATACGTCTCAAATTAAAAATCCTTCCCCAGAAATTTGGCCACAATCGAGCTCTCTCCTTTCGTGTTTTTAACTAGAGAAAATAAAAAGTCAGCTGGTCTGTCAGAAAGCTGTCATACCACCTTGAAGTGGTAATTTGCTTTCTTCTAACGTCAGTGGCTGAATAATGGTTGTAGAAAACTTGCACGACAGGAAAAGAAGAATTAACATTCACGTTTGCTTTTCTTCCTTTCTGTTTCCTCCAATCTGTTTTGCTTATCCATCAGATTTTTTTAAAGATTTTAAACCTGAGGGCAGGGACTGCCTGATTCTATCTATAGTCAGCCAATTGAGGAGGAGAATTGTAAAAAAGAAATTCAGTAAAATCAAGTCAGCAATACATAAAAGTTTACAGAACATTAGGAGAATTTCCAACAAAAGATGTTTGCCTGAAAGCACTTGCTTGGCTTATGTCCTTTCAGATGATCCTGTTACAATTC
>JANHZT010007474.1:7462-27822 GCA_032468215.1 Stegonotus admiraltiensis | reverse complement strand
CATTCCATTCCATTCCATTCCATTCCATTCCATTCCATTCCATTCCATTCCATTCCATTCCATTCCATTCCAAATAGAACTGGAAGGGACCTTGGAGCTGGAGGTCTTCTAGTTGAACTCCCTGCTCAAGCAGGAGATGCTGTACCATTCTAGAGAAGTGGCTGTCCAGTCTCTTCTTAAAAGCCTCCAGTGATGGAGCACCCACAACTTCCGGAGGCAAGTCAGTCCACTGATTAATTGTCTTCACTGTCAGGAAGTTTCTCCTTAATTCCAGGTTGCTTCTCTCCTAGATTACTTTCCATCAGAGGTGGTATTCAGCCGGTTTGCACCGGTTCGTGCGTTGATGGTCCCCCGGTTGCTGCTCGCCCCACCCGCCTTGTTCATCGCCGCCATGTTCTTCACGCCCGCGCATCCCATTGCCTTGCAAGTCCAATGGGATGCACATGTGTGAAGAACATGGCGGCGACGGCAGCTGCTTTTTCCGCGACCTCCGGTACTTTTCAGTGGCTTGCAGCCAGCTGCTGCCTCTTTGAGAGCCTCTCAGAGGCAGCAGCTGGGACGCTTCTTCGCCAGGCGCTTTCCAGCAGTGGCGGCTGGCTGGGGGCTGCTGAAAACTCCACTCAGCTTGCCTTCTGGACTCTGAACCAGCCGCCACGGAAGGTAAACAGCTTGAACAAAGAGGCAGTGGTGGGGGAGGACGTGGGGCTAGGGCCAGGGTCGCTAAAGGAGGGGAAATGGAGGCAACTAGCGGAGGGAGGGCGGGGATAGATAGCTGGAAATCCAAAAATTTTCCACCCTTTTCCTGTGGGCGTGGCTAGGTGGGCATGGGTGACGTCAAGTTGGCCATGCTCACTCAAGTCACATAGCTCCCCCCACCTAGCCACACCCACCAAACCGGTAGCGAAAATTTTTTAAACCCATCACTGCAAAATACGCAGTCTACTTAGCATAATACTGTCTGGTACTCAGCAGAATACCTCAGTGAGGATACTCTTTAGTAGATAAGACACTGCCAATTGGAGAAAGCACAGATGAGGGGAAATTTAATCTTTGTTCTTTCTCCATTTCAACTAGATGAAAATAGCTAGCTAGAAGTTTTGTGTGTGAAGCACATGCCATGCTTCTGTGGGTCTTTTCCTCTATGCAGCCTTTATTCCCACTCACCCACCCATTGTCATGTTCAGCCTTCAGAGTTAGAATGGTGCTAGCTAATTTTCCTTGAATAGATTTTTATTAAAGAGTTTGCTTTATTTTTTATGTGAATCATTTCAAAGAGATATTTGTGGTTATTCTTTTGCACATTTTTCATGGGATCAGTTCAAGTATAATATATCCCATACCACTGCAATTTTTATTCCCTAATCAGAACTAATAAATTCCTGTCTGACAGCAAGCTCTAGTTTACCATTGCCTTTTAACCATGGCTTGCACAAACTTTACACATTGGTATTAGAATCTCAACTCCAGTTTGATGTATTGATTTAAGAAGTATTTGTTCAGGAAATATACTTCAAAACTGTGTGAGCACAGCCGTTACAATTTATTCGACAAACCATAGTCAAAATGAACCATGATTTAGTATATGTTAGAAACCAGAGGACTGTGAGTTCTAGTCCCTTCTTAGATACAAAGCCTCCTAGGTGATCTTGGGCCAGTCCCCTCTCTCTGAGTCCTAGGAAAAAGGAATGACAAACCACTTCTGAAGAACCTTGCCAAGAAAACTGCATGGGCTTCTCCAAGTACAGGAGTCAAAAGCTGAATGAAAGGAATATGAATACATAAAGAGAGAGAGAGAGACATAAAAATTACCCTCTCTCTTACATTTGAACTTTTCATCATACTTTGATATTAGTATGTTCATATTCCATTGCTCCAAAAAGGAAAAAAAAAGATTTAAAATCTTTTAAAACAAAGAGTTAAAAAAGACACATATGGACGTTTTGCTATTTTCAGAAGCTAATTCTATATATAGAATTGAACTTTATGTCTCTTCTCTCTTCTCTGCCTCAAATTTGACCTGGAGACGAGGCAGAATTATTTGAAATAAATAAATAAAAACCTTGGAAGCAAATTCAGTTGTGTTCAGTGGTGCTTGATCCTCGATCAGCATGTATTAAGAAATGTAGGGCCAGGTAAACCCTTGCCTGGAAAAATCCAAAAATAGCTGCAGATCAACCAGAACACCTATGCGCTTGTAAAATATTTATTGCTGTAGCCTACCTTGGAGGGGGAATAATAATTGTGGCACATTCAGAAAGCCATGAATAAAAGCAAAATATTGATACAGGATTTGAGTTTGCAGATTTGGAATATCTATGGTTGCTGCTTAAAACTTCCCACACAAAGCTTACCCACTCTCATTAAAGGATGTATTTTTCTAAGATTTACCCCAAACCATGTAGAATGTTACAGGTAGTCAATCCTCAACGTACGACCACAATTGAGGTCAAAATTTTATGTTGCTAAGTGAGACATTTGCCCCATTTTACGACTTTTCTGGTCATGTTTGTTAAGTGAACTAGTGCAGTTGTCAGGTTAGTAACACGGTTGTTAAGCGAATCCGGCTTCCTCATGGGCTTTGCTTGTCGGATGGTCACAAAAAGGGATCGCATGACCCCTGGGATACTGCAACCGTCATAAACATGAACTAGTTATCAAGCATTCGAATGTAAATCATATTCGACTGTGGGGATGCTGCAACGGGGGTGGGGTTGTTTCACAAGTGGGAAAAATGGTCAAGAGTCGCTTTTTTTCAGTGCCCTTGTGACTTCGAACCAGTGGTGGTATTCAGCCGGTTCTATCCGGTTTGGGTGTACCAGTAGTGGCGGCTGTGGGAGAGTCCGCCTACTGGCCCAGATGTCATCAGGTCCCGTTTTTGATGCTCTGTGCATGCACAAAGTCCTGTGCATGCACAGAGGTGTCGCACACGAGTGCACACGCGCTCATATTTGCAAACCAGTAGCGAAGGTAGGTGAATACCACCCCTGCTTCGAATGGTCACCAAGCGAACTGCTGTAAATCGAGGACTACCTGCATACTGTTGAGGACTACCAGATACCGCTTACCTTTAAGTCAGGGTGGCTATTTAAATGGAATACCTACCTAGGTACAGGACCAGTATCTACATACAAACATTCCCGCTTAAAGGGGATGAAAATACAAGTTTTCTTCTAATACCAGCTCCTCGATTTCCGCAGATCAACCTCATAGCCATCAACTCTGAAGGACCTAGTTTAGGGAAGGGGGTGGGGGAGAGAGAGAGAGAACAACAACAAAAAAAGGGAGCCGGTCTTTCTGCGGCTCCGATTGCGTGTCAGACTTTCCGATTGCGGAAAGAATCAGACTCTCTGATTGCGTCCCGCCTTTCCGCTCCTTGAGTTAATTTGTGCTCCTGCAGCAGCAGGAACCGCGCAAAGAACCACGCGAGAAATGGCACACCGCCTTCTCCACCCCACCTCCCTCCCCCACGCTGCCCCGCCCGGACGGCGGAGTGCCGCAAATGGTTCGACTTCGGCGGCACTGCAGTGTCATTTCCACCGTCCCCCAACCCCACCCATCCCTTCGAAGCTCTCCGGGCTGTGTGGGCAGGTGGGAGACTTTGCGCCGCGTCTCCTCAGGAGCGCTGGGAGAGAGAAAAGGCGGGGTGAGGCAAAGCAAAAGCGGAGCGCGGGTCCGTCTCGAGGAAAAGGGAGGCTCGTAATGCACATAAGTCTCCAGCCAATGCTTTGCCTTCCTTGTCCGGCAGCCTTTCCTGCGGGGAGAGGTTTTTTAAATGTTTTCTCCCCTTTTTCTCTCTCTCTTCCCCACCCCCTCTCAAGTGTTTCCGAGCCAGGTACTTCGTTTTGGATTCGTTCTCTAAGGAAAGCAAATGAGTCATCCTGCAAGAACACACCCCGCCGCCCCCCACCCACCCCCCCGAAAAAAAAAAGCAAGCCTAGGTTCTTGGTGGTTGGCTTTTAGAGAGAGGTATTCGGCTATTTTTAATCTGGCAATATCTTCCCCTCTCCTGGCAATGTTAAACTCCCCCCGCCCCCAAACTGCTGCCATTTTAGCACATTGCGGTTGGGTCTTCCTTGCATCGATGCATGGGAAAAAACAACAACAAGGCCACGCCAGCGAATAAAGCGCAGAGCTCTTTATGCGATCCGCTTTCTTGGCATAAAGAAGCGCGTAGCATTAATGAATTAACACACACACCCTTAAAAAAAGGAATTGTTCAAGAATCTCGAATTAAGCCCCCCAAAGAGTAATTTTGCAAGAAATTTGTGTGTGCGTGGGGGAGCAAGCTATGCTTCTCGGCCCCACCTTATACTGGATGCAGATTTCCTTCAAGACCACGTGCTGTTTGGGAAAAAAAAATCAGGATGTTGAGCAAGAGACAGCAAGTTTTGCCCCTGGTATAGTGAAATAAGGATAGTTATACGTCCTGGGATAAGTAATATATTTGAACCATTAAAAGAGATGGATGCAAGTTGAAACTGATTTTATTTTATTAGAGCTGTAGAGTTCAGGTGGTTGAACAAATCATGCACCTAGGCTAAAAATACAAAACTTCCTAAGTTCGTTGAATTCTCCTTATTTTTGAAATCCATTAGGTTTTCCTTTTTAAATATTTTATAAACATTATAAACTAATGTCCAAACAGTAATCATGTTTCCAATATTGATTGTGACTCCAAATTAATTAATTTATTCATTCATTCATTTCTTCCTTTCCCCCTCTCTCTCATACATACACACACAGACTTCTCTGCAGACTTCGGAAAAAATTGTGGCTGCTTTAAAAAGTCACAGGAGTTACACTCATGCCTTTGAAGTGTGGTACACCTTTATTACACACAAAACAAGCTGTGTGTGTGTATATGTATATTTGATATACATGTGGATATACACGATTCGTTCCCCTCCTCTCAATCCGTGCTATGCTGCCTAATCATGGCATATGTGTCTGTGTGTTCCTGGATGGGATAAGTGACAAAAACTGGGAGAATATGTCAAGAGTATGGAAGAGTCCCAGCAGGCTCACACAAGCTCTGAAGGTCATCCACGTGCCCAGTTAAAGCAAGCAATTATCTATACTGAGCAGGAATAATACAGGATGATGCTGGAAGAGGAAGATCACTTTAGGGACAATGGCAAAGGCTTCAATTCATACTGCTCAGGAGAAACCAATATTTTACCAGAAAATCACGGCTGGGCAAAATAAAGCGATCGATGATGTAGTGCGGGATGATGGCCCCTCAAGCTGGAAGGCATTCAACGTGCTACTGAGAAAGAACAGAAGGTATTTCAAAATACTATTTGTGTTTATGATGCAGCTAGGCAAAATCTTTGGGACATCCAGTTGCTGATGTTGCCATACAGAAAAATTCAAAGCTTTGACATAATTACAGTGAAAACATAAACATGACAAGCATGAATATGGGAAAGGTTGACATCTTGAAAGATAATCGGCTGTAATTTGACATTTTACGTAACAATGAACTGAAATGGATTAGAATTGGACACTTTCATTCAAAAGATCGTACTGCTTACTACCCAGGATAAAAACAAGGACTAATGTTGCCTTCATGGGAAAGATACAGCTAAGACAGAACCTGGGTACCATGCAGTCTATCAACAAATAATACCAGATTTCATGGACAACCATTCAATATGACACTTACCCACGTTTATGCTCTAACCATTGGTGCAGAAGAAGAAAAGGTGAACAAATGTTATGGTCAATTTCAGTCTGAAATCAACAGAACAGGCAAGTTGCCTATGATGGAAAATGGAAAGCCAAAATAGGAAATGTATTTGGACTGTGTGGCCTAGGAAACAGAAATGAAGCAGAAGAATAATGGCTTAATAGTTTCTACCTGTCCATTCTTTGCCTTGAAACAACCACAGTGATGCTATCTGTAGAGACATGAACCAGATGCAGTACATAGAAATCAGATTGAGTTTTGATTGTGCTGACTATGTAATGCTGTGAATTATCTTTAGGAATATCTATGGGAATCCCAGAATAGCTCATTGTTCTTATGTGAAACCTGTACATAGGGCACAGTCCAGATGAAATATGGCAAAACAATCTGGTTTCATATTTGCAAAAGGACAAGACAAGGCTATACATTCTTTCTTTATTGAATCAGTAGGTAACTAAAGCTAGATTGGAAGAAGATAAGTATGGTTTTATAGCTGGAAGAAGAAACATCTGTAACCTGCATTACGTTGATGATTCTCCAATAGCTGAAAATGCAGATAATCTGAGAACTTTAGTAATGAAAGTTAAGGAGTACAGTGAATAAGCACTAAGATAGCCCTAAGAATAAGCACTAAGAATATAGCACTAAGATTTAAGTACAAAGAAGACCAAGTAAATGATCAAGGCACAAAACCAATCTTAAAATTGATAGTGTGGCACATTAATTAATGAGATATAAACATGGTCATGTAGCTGTTAGAGAAGCCTCAATATGAACTCTAATATTACACATAAATTCATTCTATGAAATATTACACATAAATTCATTCTATGAAACTCATTCTATTTTTTGTTTATAATGGCAAAGATCAATAGAGTTAAGGATACTATTAACGCTAATATTGTGCTTGATGTGAAAAAGAATGAAAATTTGATTTTCGGTTTTACTGATTAGACTGATAGATCTTTATAGAAATGGCTTGTTCATATTATTATGAAAAAATAAAAAGCTGTGATTTGATGTTAATGCCTTATTTTACTGTTACAGAGAATCAGAAGTCAATGCTTTTTCTTTTTTTCTTATCTTTCCTCACTTCTCCTTCCCTCCCCCCCACTGTTTTTCTATTTACTTTGTATTTTATAATACTTTATAATTCAATAAAAATGTCGACAAGGATACTATTAAAGTACAAGCACATCATCTTCATGCTTTTATCAAATTCCTTCCCATTTGTTTGCTATCATAAGTTGAGATATCTCCTTCCTGCCTGCAAAATTTTGACTATACCTTAAGCACATTAGTGTATGCGCATGTGATGTGAATGGCTTCATGTGTTAAGTGACGTTTCAGAACATTAGGCTGAGTCATAATGCAAGTTGCTTGTGTTTATTGCATGAAAACAGACATTGTGATTTGAAGTCCACGGTGTATGGATTTGGAATATTTTGCAGATGCAGCAATGATTGTGGGCTTTTGGAAAACACTTCACCTACTTCTACTTCATCTGATTTGCTTTGCCAAATCAATGAGTTCTGCACTAAAAAAGTACTACTGACACTTCAGCTAATTCTAGACATGGCAAGGATCTGTTGTGTTGTTTCTGCCCCTATCTGAATCTGAACATGTCTCCAGATGTCCCAACCGCTTTCTTTTTCTGGCAAAGAATATGCTTTTTCGTTAGCAGAAAAAAAGGACTTGCTATCATACCCAGCAGGTCTGGCTTTAACATTGTTAGTTTCTGGTGACTAGATGAGGGATTGAACCAGAGGAAAAGGCATGGCATTCGTAGAGGATTCTTCGTGCATAGGAATTCATGATATGAATAGTATAAAAATTATTATAAGGTGCATATTGGGTATGCAATGGAAAAATTAGATTTAAACTGTGGATGGATCATCCTTACTGTAATGTGGTTGATTTAGTGAAATTCTGAACCCATTATGATTTAATGTTATACATCAGGGGTGTCAAACTCAAGGCTCAGGGTTGGATCTGGTCCGTGGGGTGCTTAGATCTGGCCTGGGGGCTCACCCTGGAAATAGCAAAGGACCGGCCTGCGGTGCCTCTGCCAAGGAAAACGGAGCTTGAGAGGGCCGCATGTTCTGTTTTTGCTGGCAGAGGGCTGCAGGAGGCTGTCGCAGATGAAAACGGAGCTTGTTTTCACTGGCAGAGCGCTCAGGCCATCACAGGCGCCCCCAACATGAGTGACATCGAGCTGGCCATGCCCACCCTGGCCACACCCATCCTGTTCCCCCCGAGGTCAAACACAACCCTGATGCAGCCCTCAATGAAATCAAGTCCCCCCCCCCGGGTATACATAGATGGTCATAGAACATAGAATAACTTATTTGAATGTACACTAATCAGCAAACGTTAAAATGAAATTCCGTTGCATAAACTAAGGTGACTATAGCTTGTTTAACATTTGTTCTTTTTAAAAAATAAAACAAACTATCTGTAACTAATTATTTAAGTGATCACCTTTGAAAGCACACATAGGGCAGAGTCTCATTTGCAATTTTTAGAACAGAATTACTTGGCAGAAACACCATCTCTCCCATATACCCTGTGACCGGATGAATAAGAACCTCCAGTTCTTGGCAGAAAGGATCTGAAGGAACACAGGACTTCAAGCAAGATCCGAGGGCAGATTGTGTGAATTCACAGATGACGACTCAAGGAACAGCAGTTAAAGATAAGTAACTATTTCTTGTGAACATTGTGACTTAACACAAGTGAGTAAAAAGTTGCTTACCTGGAGCAGCTTTCGGGTATCATAACTTGACTGAAATAAGTTGCCCCTTTCAAATGTCTGGGAATGGACATCTAATCTATAGTGAAAGGTTGAGCCCATGCAGTTGCCAAACACAACTACAGTCAGGGAATGCTTGAACGAAAGGCTATGATGCTCATATGGGAACAAAACAGGTTGGAAGGGAACATAGCTGTTTGATTACCTCACAAAGTTTATGGCTACTGCTGTCCATTTGGAGAATTGCTGACAAAAAGACCACATCCTTTAGATGTGCCTTGGAAGGGCAGGAATACATGTTGACCTACGTGAAACAGTATCATATTTCAAGATGAAAAGGAAAAATACATCTAAATAATGAAATGATGTTCTCGATGATGCTGGGGATGTTAAGAAAAAAGCAAGCAATATAAGGAAGGAGAAAGGATTCCAAATTTTGTCCTTAAACAAAAATCCTTTAAGAGATCTTCAGCTTGATGAGCTGGCAGCATAGCTATCAAATCAATTACCTTCCATGAATCACAGTTAACTTGTGTGATTGCTGTAAGGCTGCATTCTATTTTACATCTTGGAATAAAGACCTTGCCGAAAATCGCATTCACCATTATTTGTGACATTCACAAGAATATTCTCCTTGACTGGATTAAAAAGTAGGACACATTTGTCACTCCTGTCTTCTGAAATATATTTTAGTTACTGGGAGCCATTATAATTTAGTGTCCAAATATGCCAAGCTTCATAATTTTATCCCAAAATACTGTATATAGTTTTATTTTGCTTCTGTCTCGTGGATTGCAGTTTATTTCCTTAGCCAAGAGCATGGATAATGGATTAGCAGACTGCCACAGAATGACTAGAACAGACATGGTTGGCTAGTGAGGATGGGGCCATACTTGGGAATAGGGCAGTAGAAAACTCAGCATTATGATTTACCTAGCAAATCCAGGGAAAAGCAGGCAAATTAAATAAATTAAATGGATTATCTGCTGGCAAATTAATGTGAAGGGTTTGAAATCAATAATTAAGAACATTAGTTTTACATAAACATTCCAGGGATGATACATGAGATCATAACTCTCTAAAGATAAAAACTTCATATAATAGATCACAGTAAAAATATGCGATAATATTGGGACAAATACTGTAGGACAATAGCTGAGTTCAGAAAAACATACTTCTGTATTAATGAAAAAGATGAGAGATGATTTTTCCTGAGAATATTAGAGAATTTATAAAGATCACCTTGAGGCTACAAGATTGCAATTACAGCATATAAAAATATGAAAAATAAGCACCAAAAGATTAGGAAAGTGCTAAATTAAACCTTCCAAAGAAAAGCATCAACCTGTTAAGAAAATAAGGATATATTTATTGCTTACCAGAAATGAAGCAGGGAGGGGACCGGTTGGTCCTCCTTAGTGAAAGAATAGTAGATCTGGAGTATTCCTACATTATCTTGCCTTTATGTTACTTTGATTTAAAATTTAATCTCTAAATTAAGATGGTTTCTAGGTAATATCTTGAGAAGTTTTAATTATTCCTTCCATGCTAATACAGACATTACAGATGAAAAGGTTTGTAGTAGCAGGGTGAAAATTGTCACAATCACCTAGTAAACCACGAAACACAGTTGGATTTATATAAGAGCAATAGTCTCTGCATTGCTGTTGTACTATTTATCTTCAAACTGGTGCTGTTGACAGTTCAGCTCTGAGCTACACATTCTCTATCAATTATATCCTGCTGATGCTTAAGAAGTGTGAATCTTTGGTATCTACTGATGTAGCTGGGTCCAATTGGATAAACAATTGGATCTTATTTTGGTTTATTTCACTATTTAACACCCCCATCCTGTAACATTATTTTGCTTTAATGAAAATTTAAAGTTAAAAAGAAGCACAAAGTTAATCGATCCATGATAAAAATGATCAGCTTTATTCTTTTGGCTTGTTAGTAATATGGTTTATAGTTATTTATGCTAAAATATTCTTCTACATGCAATTCATCAATATATATTACTAGTCAATAGCCAAAGTAAAAGAATAGGTTTACTTCTTCCCTCTGTAAGAAACAGACAAAACAAAAGATGCCCAGATACATTGGTTTTCATTTTGCTATTTTGTTCTTAAAGAAAGAGGACATTCGAATCAGCCTCTGGGGACCAAATTACAGCTATGATATATCTAATGCAGCACAGATCAAAACGAATACTGCAACAGATGTAGCAGTAGTGAAATTCAAGACCCAAGTGTTGGTGCGAGTACTATGAGGACCAAACATTCACTAATATTACTGACTCAAAGCTCACTGCTTTCACAGGCAAATCACACACTGTCTCCATACAACTGCAATTACTTCAATTACTAATTGTTCAGCTTTTTTAATTGAAACTGCTAGGAGGCACAGAAACAAAACATAGCAATAACAACCTGATTGTCCCCCACCCCCATTGGTGTGTTAAAATGTATTATAAAATACCAATTCAAATAAATAAAGCAAGCATATATCAACTGTAAGCTGATAAATCAAAGTGATTTAAAAATAATATAAAATATGCTTTTATAAAAAGTTTTATACATTTATATTTTAAACCAATTACCATGTTCATAGTACATCTTGTTAGTACAGTAATGTTTCATGTCATATGATAATCAATTAGTAAAAATTGTACAGTGGTTATATGCAGCATCAAAAATAAATAGAAGAATATCTCTTCAACTAGTTTCTTTCAGCTTCAGACACATGATTTCCCCCGTCTGACAACTACAAAAAAAGATGAACCAGAGGCAACAAAGGTATTCTGCACCAACAGATCTAGATCCTGCCAATAAAATCCAAATCACTCTAATCAGAATAAGTTGTGTAACTTTACTAAATTATACACATCAGCCCCATTTCCAAGAATGGCATGTTCAGTTAATTTAGGATTTCTCTGTTTCTCCTATAAGGTACATAAGGTGAGAAAGCTCTTATCTGAAAGTAAAAAGAGTATAGGAAAAGCTATCAACTATGGTTTTTTTAAGAAAGTCTTCACTCAATTACAGTAATGAGCATTCAACAACTGCAGAGAGGTTAAACAGTAATTTCTAAAAATCTTGCTCATTTTTCAAAAGCTTCATGGGAAGAATCTTCCTTTCTACTTGTGAGAAAGTTATGTGGGATTCTTTTCCTAAGGCAGCACCTAAGATCTGCACTTTTTCTAGACACAACATAAGCACACTTTATTGAGTGGACATTTTCAATCTATAAACAATTTAAGAAGCTAATCTTTGCAGCTCTAGATGTGTTGAACAATTCTCGTCAAATAGCGATGATGATGATTCAATAATCTTTTGAGAGCTAAGCTAAGCTCAAAGTTCATATCCAATCATTCTAGAGCTAGTTTGGAAGAAAAAAGAAATGGTGTATTTAAATAAGCCAAATGTATAAATATTTTGGCTTATTTCACTTAATTTATTAGACTGCTAAAGCTGCCCACTCCAGAAGATTCTGGATGGTTTAAACATAAATTGAAACAAAAACTAGTAAAAACAATTATGACCCACATAAACAAACAACCCTGTTTAGCAAACAAATCGTGAAATATACTAATTCAGATACAGACATTTACAATAAAAAGAAAAGTCATCATGTTATTTGGTTCAGTTTACCTACACATTATAAGCTGTACAGAAACTTTATCTTGTATGATAAAGTTATCTTGTATGATACAGCATGAATAGGTAAAAGTTACAAACTGTGTAACCCTGAAATTTGGACAAGTTATGACTCCTTGTTGCTTACTTTTCCATCATGCGTGGGCTAGGAAATAGAGCATGCCTTCATGCGAATCTGTTATCTGTACATGTGTGAAAATATTAGTAGACTAACTGGCCAAATAAATTCAATGGATAACTAATGTGCTAGAGTCTTGGGATAGCTCATAAAACACCTTTTTCAGATGCTGGATCCTATAGTTGTCATATTATTTTAGAATGAATGAATGAACGAACGAACGAACGAACGAACGAATCAACCAACCAACCAATCAATCAATCAAATCAGTGAACCCATATATGAATGGTAAGAGCTAGTCTTACCATCAAATGTAGTGTATACAGTGTATGCTATAGTACTTAATTTTAGAATATGTACATTTTATTTTTGATTATTTTTAATAGTTATCTTTTTCCCTGTAGAAGTAGTTACAGGAGAATACATAGGAGAACATAAAATCCTTTCGGCTTTTGCATTCTTATGTACCGTATCTCACAGGATTCAAGACTTTTTCCTCTAAAGAAGTATCACCTTGGAACACATTCCTCTTCTACAATAGGAACATTTGTATGTGTACCCACAAACGGAAAACTAAAACCTGTGGAAGTTGAGGAGCTAGAAAAATTCCCCAAATGTGAGAAACTATAAAAATAAAAAATAGTCAGAATTGATGGGAGTCCTTGTAGCAGCTAATTCAGATTGTTTTGGGAAAGAAAATCCCACAAAGTTCCATTTAGTACTTGAGTTATGCCAGACACCAGCCTATATTCTTAAAGCACCTACCTGTCTCTTTAAAGGTGAGCAGATAAAGGCTGGAACCAGCAACAGCCAATAAAGAAGATTAGTAGTTCAAACTGCTGGCTGACTTTGCAGTGATGGGGGAAGAACTCCTGTCGCTACCTATGGCAGGAAGCAACACACATGTGCTATTGTGCCCAACAGCCCCTCTCAGCCTGTACAAAATAAAGCTCAATAGCCAAAGAAACCTCATCCATCTTCATGGATAATGCCGAGTATGTTCTCCCCAGAGATCTGAAATTCTGTTACCTGAAAGAATCACACCGCAAGCTATCCACTGTGGAAATGCCCTATTCTTGTCAAGGGAGGTATGTGCCTCCATTCCAGGTGGCCAACCATTCACTGTCCTTACCCTTCACTTCCCAGCTGGACTTCCATCTTGCCTACTTCTAGCTCTTTCCAATCATATGATTTCAAGGTCTGAACTTCTAGTTGCTTACAATTCTCTTAAGCTTTTCACTGAATTTTAACTGGAAGTCAAGTCTCTTATTTTGATTCCCGTCATTTGTTTTTTGGTAGGCTCAGCTTTTAGTAAACTTAAGTTGGACAATATTTTTTTCCAGGGTCTGAAGAATCTTGCAGATAAACTTTGGACAAGCCTACAAATGTCTGACAAGAGTTTTAAGCTTACAATGGTTAAGTTCCCCAATGATCCTATCATTATTATAAGTAATAAAGTTAAATATATATGTGTGTGTATATATATATATATAACTCTGTGAAAAATCAATTTTGTTGCTGGACATAATCACAAACAATAATTTATGAACAGAAATACAACTGCACTAACAATCTTGTCAAACATGATGTAAATGGCAATTGAGATGTACACATTGGATACAATTACTGCAAGGGAATAATTTTTGGTTGTTGTTGTTAACACACACACACCACACACACAAGTGCTAATGCATTCTGGCAGCCTATAGTAATTTTGTGAGTCCTCTTCATTTGTGCAAGCTGGTAAGAAGAATTGTTCTTGTCCTCATAAGTCTGTTACCATACTATGCAGTCAACAATAAAATTACAAGTACCTTGGATGCATGAATATATTACGATGATATAGTAGAAATGATCAGTTTGGCATAAGCTTTCAGCATGATTCCTGTTGGTATCAGTATTACCTTTCTGCTGCTGTAAACAATTTGGTGTAGATAGAATGATAGGCCTGCTTCAGGGTTACTTTCTATAATCCTTGTCATCTTTACCTTTTTCTTCTTTTTCTGACTTTTCTTGTTCATATTTGTCTGGTTTTGTTACACTATCATAGGAAGGAGGTGACGTTGTGGAGGAGCTTCTTTCTATCTTTTCCAGAGTTAAGCTCAAACTTAATTTATCAAAAGCCATTTCTGTTTTGGGAGGAAAAACATCCTCATCCCTGTATAGGTATGACGTATTGCACACTGGTTTCCTCAGGCGATGATGCCTAAAGGCTCTCTGAATAACCTTAGCCGATTGCTCCTCAAGTTTCCGTTTCAGGGTGGTTGTAATTGGTTCATAGGAGACTTTTGAGGGATTGGCAGCCATAAACCGGTCTTCCATTTGCACACGGAGGGCGTCCATTTCATCACTTTCACCCAAAACACGCTTTGTAAAGGCAAATAAGATGTCAAGGCAGTGAATCCTGTCGCCACTCACAATGGGCAGGTCCATCACAATTAGCTGAACTTTGTTTGGTTTTGGTATTAGCAGAGGGGGCTCTAGTGAGGCAGCAAAATCAAAGAGCTTGCTGTACTCTATAAACTGTGTTGCACCTGGATCAAATTTTTCCCAGACCTCGTAGAACATCTCAAAATCATCTTCCCCTAGCGGTTCAGCACTTTCTTCGGTAGCCACACTGAAGTTCTCCAAAATGACAGCAATGTACATATTGACTACAACTAAAAACGAGATGATAATGTAGCTGACAAAGAAGAAAATCCCAACCGAAGGATTGCCACAGTCTCCTTCAACTGAGCTTCCCGGATGAACTTTTTTAGGGTCACAGTCTGGCTCCTTGTTGAGAATGGGAAACAGCAGATAATTCCAACCACCGGACGTGGTAATTTGGAAAAGGCAGATCATACTGTTAGGAAAAGTTTCAAAATTGAACATGTCGTCAATCCCAGATTCCTTTTTAACGTAGGCAAATTGAGACATTCCAAATATGGCGTAGATGAACATGACCAGGAAAAGGAGGAGACCAATGTTAAACAAGGCAGGGAGAGACATCATCAAGGCAAAAAGCAGAGTGCGGATCCCCTTTGCCCCCTTGATTAGACGTAGGACTCGACCTATCCTGGCAAGTCGGACCACTCGAAACAAAGTGGGGGATACAAAGAATTTCTCAATGATCTGTGACAGGCACATACCTAAACAAACAAACAAACAAACAAAAAAACTCACTACGAGTTAAAATTGTACAGTTATATTTTCATACATTTATTGTAACTTTAAATCAGGAGTGAATAATATTGTAATTTTAATTCAGGATGAAATAACATCCTTGTGGTTTCTTTTATCTGAAATTGGCTCCATCCCCCTTTTCTAAGTGATATGACCGAGAAAACAGAAATAGAACACTAAGTCAGTGTATCCTGTGCACAAAAATGCATCTTTTTTTTTAGTAAAGATGAGAGAGCTATCAGAAAGCAAAAAAAAATTATGCATAGCACAATTTAATCTGATTTTACTTCAAAAGTTTCTTACCTACAATGGAGAATATGACAACCACAAAATCAAATATATTCCAGCCAATAGTGAAATAATAGTACCGGAGAGCAATCAATTTCAGGAGACACTCCCCAGTAAAAATGACAATGAAAATCAAATTAATCCAATATAAAATTTCTTCCATAGAAGGATCCTGGTCAGCTGTTTCCACCATCATGGTAACCATGTTAAGGCAGATAAGAATCATGATACCGATGTCAAAGGCTTGTTTGGTTACAAAATCAAAAACAAAGCCTTGTATTTTATTCTAAAAAAGAAAAGAAAAACAATTTGTTATTATTTCCCCGAAGGATTGGAAATCGTTTTACAGAGTTATTTTTTCAGTTATTGATAAAACAATACATTTTTAAATTCAATAAAACAAAGTATTTTTACTTCTGTTTTATGCAGTTAAATAAATAACAAGCATTCTTACTGAAGGCCTAGGTATAGGTTTCTGTGGTTTTTTTGATCCCAATTTTTTCATGGCATTATAATATTTTTTCTGTTCTTCTGTCATAAAAATATCTTGACCTCCTAAGTAAAGAAGTAAAACAAAATGATTATAACCATTTACCTCACAAGGACAAAACTGTACATGATAAGTTTTAAAATGTTTTTTAAGAAATTGGTTGTTTCCTCAATAAACTGAGTGGTCACAGGATAAGAAGAGAAGTCCTTCCCATAAAATTCTACTAACCAGCTAAAACAAAACTATGAAAGATTCTCAAAATGAAGGAATGCGGAACAGTGGAATTTTTCAAGAATTTCTATTGCAACTAAAAGTTATTATGTTTTCATGAAATGTTCTGGAGATAAGATAGAACATAGAAGGGGCGAAATGTATTTTAATGCTATATTATTCAGGATAGATAGAATAATAAGGGATAGATAGCAATGAGTTCCAAAATGTTTCTAAATTGATGTAATGGAATTGAAATGGCACAAATAATTCAATGTACAGGTAGTCCTCGACTTACAACCATAACTGAGCCCAACATTTCTGTTGGTGAGACATTTGTTAAATGAGTTTTGCTCCATTTTACGACATTTCTTGACATGGTTGTTAAGCGAATCATTGTGGTGGTTAGTTAGTAACATGGTTATTATGTGAATCTGGCTTTCCCATTGACCTAGCTTGTCAGAAGGTCGCAAGAGGTGATTAATTACATGACCTTGGGACACTGCGACTGTCATAAATACTAGTCAGTTGCCAAGTATCTGAATTTTGATCATGTGACCATAAGGATGCTGCAACAGTTGTAAGTGAAAAATGGTCATACGTCTCTTTTTTCAGTGCTGTTGTAACTTCAAATGGTCACTTAATGAATTGCTGTAAGTCAGGGACTATCTGTATATACTTACAGAAAGTAATTATCTTAGGGCCAAAAATCTAACATATGTTATTGAAGTATTTGCTGGCCATGCCAACAGCTAAAGGAGGTGGATGGCTTGATGAAAGTATTAGGATTTAGCTGCTGTGTAGCAGGCAACATTAATATTGGGATTAAGATTGACTTATCTTAATTTGTTATGGTATAGTTGAGGTTTATATTAAGCTACTATTGTATAACTACTTTCAGCTGAAGATTTTGTATAAAATAAGTGTCTTATTTTGTTGAATAAAATGGCTATATTCTAAAATAGAATTAAGAATTTTTAAAAATAAGTATTTTAAAAGTAGTAGTCAAAGACTCGATTTTTTAAATCATTTAATGGGCTGCATATAAAAGGACAAGAGAGAGAAAAGAACCTTTAAAAATCTTGAAAAGTGCTTGTCCCCTATTTTTTATGCAACAACATAAAATGGAAAACATTTTTTTTATTTCATTACAAATACTTACTGAAAAGATCACTAGAATATTGAATTTTTGCCATTTAACATTCTAAAATGCTAGCTATGAAAGAAAAATAATATCCACAAGTATCTATGAGATATTATTCTTCCATTATAGCAACTATGTCAATTGTAGACAGCCTTCTCAATGTTGTAGGACTGAGTGAGCCTACTGCTATAATATTTGCACAAACGTTTATGTGTAGAAGTTACTAAAATGTAATATATAGTTACTAATTTGAATGAAGTATAATTATATTGAGAACTAATTATTGATAAGCTCATTCAGTAAAACCACTAAAATGACATTCTAGCTATTTAATTATAACAATGAGTATATTGAAGTGAAAACTAATTGTTTAAATTTTATTTATTTATGAAAATTATTTGCCACCCATCTTGTATCCAATGGCTGTAGGTGGCTTGCAACCTAAAAAATCATCAAAATCATCCATTATAAAAACACAGCCAATAAAAACGTTAACAGACGTTAATGAATACTTATCTTCTTTTTCTGTTGGTTGAAATTATCAATGATGACACCAATGAACAGATTCAAAGTGAAGAATGAACCAAATATAATGAAGCCGACAAAGTAAAGATACATATACAGGTTATGCTCATATTGGGGTTGCTTTTCTATCTATAAAATAAGGAGGCATGGAAAAATATTATCCAATCAGCTTTCAGGAACGATGAAGAATTTGTACGCTAAATATTTGATGAACACCATATTCTTAAAGGAACAATGAAATAATGTACAGAATTTATCTTTTTTTTTTCTTCCTAGCATTTTCTTACATGTGCAGGGTCCACCTTTTTTGGATCAACCGAGTCTTGATCCATTGGTTGATTCATTGGAATTGACTGACCAGTTTGTCACAGCCATCGGCTAAGGTAGAATGACTGACCCAGTCAGACAGCTTTCATATCTAAGGCGGAACTAGAACTTCTGGTCTCTGGATTTCTAGGCTGGTGCCTTAATTGCTAGACCAAACTCTCTCTATACAGAATATATGGTTATAGCCTGAAATCCATTTTCTTCATTAATTTCCCAGGAGGTCTGTGAGGAAAATACTTTGGATGACATTAGAAGCAGCAAACCAATGCCGAAAGAGGTCCACTTGGGATCCTTCTAAACATAATTTTATATTATCATTGGATAGTCTATAAGTGTGGGGTGCACTGGTGCAATAATGGAAGAATCTGGTATTAGCTTCCTTAATGTTATTCTCTTCAATAGTAAATACTGGAGAGAAGAAATCTGAGAATTCATTCCAGATGAATTGGAAGATGGTCAAACTAAGTCCCAAGCAGCTCTGAAGAAAACAAAATGGCTGTTCTGTCAGTGAGAAAAAGTTCAGCACATGTACCATATGCTTTCTCAGTGTTGTTATAACTGCCAAGAGAATGGCAGAGGAGATGCCAAGAGGAGATGAATGACTATTACTCAATGCTCTCTTGGCAAGGGGTAATGGAAGATGATCTTGTCTCAGTATTCTTGGCTATTAGTGGGACTCTCCCCAACATGGAGAGGAAAATATTTGGAAAAAAGCAATATTCTTCTATACAGGTCTAGGTATCTGACAAATAATTACTCTGAAGGTCCTATTATTCTTACCAAAAGAGAGAAGCAAAGAAAAAAAAAGAAAAGTCAAGGAGGCAAAATTAAGGAGATGGCACTGCTCCTAATTTATAACCCAGGATCAAAAGTCAAATTTCTGCTGTTTGATCCTAATGAATAAGCCTTCTAAATCCCAGATTATCTTCCGATATCTAGAGATCAAAACTTTGACGGACAAGAAAGATGTCCAAAGCAACTGGCCACTGAATGACTCTAACTGAAAGCAGTAACGTTCATTCAGTCATGTGCCTTTATATAATCTGAAAGCAAAGCAAAATCTACTCATCATGAACACATGTAGATTTGTCATTCTATACTTACTCCTGTTGAATCAACAGCAGCATACATTATTTCCATCCATCCTTTAAAGGTAGCCTATTAAAAAAAGTGTCAGTGTTGTTATATAACAGATGTTCTTCCATTAACAGAACTATGGACGCAACCTAGAGGTTGAAAACCTCTATTTGGAATTAAATGAAAAGCTTCAGAATAAAGAACTGTGCTAGTCTACAAATGACCCTGAACTAATTTTAATGGCCAAGTAAATGTTCTGCAGTTTTATAATTTAGCATATGATACCTACATAAGATGGCCAGCAATAGTGACTAATGCAAATGCCAATGTACTTAGCATTGCCTGGATGGGCTTTACATATAGTTCTTCACTATCCTTATTTTTAACAACCAATACTGCTTTTCACATGTTTCCTTCTTAAAGAAGAATGACATTGAAGCAAAGCATAAATATGTTAGAACAGAAAAACTGAGTCAAAACTATTTTACACAAGTCACTGAATATACTAATCTGGATCAGTCCAGTGGCTTTCGTTTGACAAAAATGGTAAAGATACAGCAAGAACTCTTCCAAAGAAAATGTTTTGTTGATACCTTGTTCCTACATGCTAAATATTGCTTGCTTGAAAATAGGGATGTGGATTGATAGGATTTGGCTAATGGCTTCCCTTGTTTCTAGTTTTCCTATGAAATCATAAACTACATAGTATAGATGGAAAATTATTACTACCGTGTTTCCCAAAAAATACGACTTACTCCGAAAGTAAGTCCTATTGATTTTTACACATGCGCCCAATATAAACCTTACTCCCAAAATAAGCCCTAATTAAGACCTCACCCACTCCAGGGTGCATGGGTAAAAATTAAGCTAGGGTGGAGATGGAGCTGCCTTACTACTTACCTTTGGACAGTTGCAGCCA